>ML358326.1:0-57241 GCA_005239505.1 Nicotiana paniculata | reverse complement strand
CCTTAAGGCCAGGGCAGGCCTGGCGTTTGGGTCCTAACGCCCCCCTAACGCCTGGGGGTGCCTTTACTTATGGGCAAAACGCCCCCCTAACGCCAGGGGGTGCCCGGCTTTAGGGGCAAATGCCCGGCTATCGCCCGTGTGTCTCCTTTTGCGTATTTTCGACGTATTTGCATCCCTTTAGCTCCGTTTCCATCTCCAATTAACCTACCCATGAACTAAACTCCATTAAGCACCTAACAAGTGTATTTTGATCATTAAAGCACTTCAAATTTAAGGTATATCACATGCTAGACTATGCAATTTAGTATCGCATCATTATTCTGGAACATCAAGCGAGACATCACATTGTCTCTAAATCTTCTTTATTCTCATGACTAGGCCTCTCGATACCTAGAAACCATAGGTTGGAAGATATGCCATTGATGACGCTTCTATCATTCCTGGATACTAAATTCTCGCGCTTCTAGCCTTCTATCTGAAGTATGGATTATCCACAACCTTCTGCATTTGAGAATCTTGTATGTTGTTCACCTTTACATTACTTACCTCAAAATCTCGTATTACACTTCTACCTCTTTCATGACCTCCCTTCCATGTAGGTATAATTCACATCCACAACTTGAAGATCTATTATAATACTTGCACCTCTAGTGCATACACAATCCGATGGGAGATTCATACTGACTTCTTATGAAGCTGTTAATTTTCTAATTGGCTTTATCATAGAGTCGTTATAGAATATGGTTGTTGTACTATCTATCTTTTACTTCTGATATTACGTGTGATAATCTAATATTATCAATCACGGTTTCTAAAATTTTTTGGGTCCAATAATCAGACTCCTGATTACTTGGTTGATGTAACTCTTTTGTTTCCCCTTCCTTCTAATCAACCTTTATGTAGGCTTAAGCTATCTTCCGATCTGCGGCTCATGGTAGTAGTTATTACGTTAGCCTTTTATGGGCGTTATGGAATATCCATTATACAATATTTTAATGATAAATCCTTTGTCTATGACATGGACAAAATTCTTTCTTTAAACTTATACCTGAGTCCTCTAAGACTGTATGATTGTCAACATATATGTTGCATAATACTCTGAAATTTTAAGTGCGTTCATAACGTAACTAACTCTAGATAATTGATCGAATAATTCCTTTCGTCCCTTCTCAGCTTTCTTTAAGCGTAAGCTATTACTTTTCCTGATATTTTTGCCCCCTTTGTTGCGTGCATACTTAACTTTACCTTAGTGCCCATACATATTGGAATTCAATACAACCCATATTATCTTGAATATCACCTTTTGATTTTTTTTTCTTCTTCCCTTTCATTAGCTATGATAGGTGCTACTTTGTTAATGAGTGCATACAATGTGGTAGTGAGGCTTCTATTACAAGATCATTCCTTCTTCAAGTTATTATGCTTAAGTTGAATCCTTCTTCCTTATTTTTTTTTTGCTAATCTTCTGTTGTCGTACTTAGAGAGGACCCTCTGACTCTTGTAAAGTTGCGAGCTTATTACATCGTATACTCGATGGAACTTTTGATGTCCTTCCTCGCCTATAATTATTCGTAGTTACTTACCTCCATGCCCTTGTGCTTGTAGGGTTGCTTCTAACTTTATATTTGATAGTCTTCCCCATTGCATCCTCTTTTATTTTCGTAATACTCATACGGTGCCTTTAACTACCCCAACTCCTATCTGAATATTTCTCAAGGATCATGATGTCATATCTACGAGACTGAATTCCCCATGCTAGGGTTCACTATGTTTATCTTGCACGATCTGTTGATTTCTCTGTATCCTCTTGTCTAGCCATAACGAGGCTCTTCCTGGGTCAATTACTAACTACTTGTTGGCCCATTCTCATATCAATATTCTGCGTAATCTTTCTTGGGTTATTTCCTTTGTCTTAACTTACGTCTCGCACTGGCTCCTTATCTATCAATAACATCTCAGGCAGGAATCCATACTTCCTCTCCTTGACGTCGTGCTTGCATAATGTTCTGGAATCGTAGCATCTCAGTAGGATTTAGATAAGTGCAATCTCATTCCTTTCTCATTTTTATCGCATTCTTCCTTTACAATTCCATAGCAACTAGAACCACTTAATTCTGACTTAATGCCACATCACTCCATATTCCCCCCTTTAGAGAAGTTAGCGCTACAACGATCCACCTACAGATGTTTTACCTCTGCATCTTTGGCTTCCTTTCATATTATCGATGATCCTTACTCGCCTTGCGATAATACTTCTGGTAGTCACGCTGAAGTCACAAACTTATTTCTCGAAATGAGGATATGACTGTATGGCCTATACTCTTTGTTGTCTCAAGGCCTGTCACCTCTCGTCTTTTTCTTCCCCTATCTAGACTCTGTAATACTGTAATTATTTTTAATATACCGTTGTCATCCATGTATCACGTCTTACTCATAATGCTTCATTGACTCTCTTCTTATTTTCCTACTAACATTTCTGTCTATTACTTCATTCTGAAAACTCGAAAAAGACATTCTTTTGCTTTTAGCTCCCCTTTACTCCACCCAGTGGCTCTTCGAGTTGCCTAACATTCTCTCTCTACTAGGTATGGGAGTCATGCTAAGGTAATATTTATCCCTTCCAGGCTTACAATGCCTATCTTTGTAATAATTTTTTTTGTTTGAACATTCTAGTTTTCATATCTAGCTGTACTATTCTAGAGTGCATCATCTGGGTGTCCCACAAGGACATATATTAGCACCTTTGCAATATCCTTCGGAAATGTCAACTAACAAAAACAATCCATTCCCTATTTTGGGTTACTCTAACCCTAGCCGGATCCTAATATCCGTCCTTCTCTTATACTACTTCTGTTAGCCCTCATAGGGCATAAATGAGATGGGTGTGGCCAATTGTACAAACCTCTATTGTTGTTGAAGGTAACTCAAAAGGCTTATATTCCTCTACCTGAATTGTAAATACTAATAATCTTCATTAACTGGATCCTTCGTACCCTTCTTCATCTTGCTTATTTTACTTGTTGAAACTTGTATCTATCTTTTGAATCTCTCATTGCCTTTCACCCTAGGGGTGGATAGATATTCTTGCCTTAAGGCTCCTTATCAAGAAGCTTAAGAATATTAGTACACACATGATCTGCTGAATACCTCATATTTATCCATCATAAGCATGTTGCAAAAATCGATTTCCTCTAACTCAACTCTTCCACAACTATATCTCTTACCAACCGTCTTTCTGGATGTAGGCATCATCGTATTATGATAAGATAGAGTTTAGGAAATTGAGTTCTTATAACCGATCTCTACCACACGATCCAGAGTAAGAAGAAAGAGTGACAATCCTAAATACCCTGTAGCCTCTTGCTTATAAGTGTGGTGCACAAAACACCCATAAACAAGACTCTACTAGACACGGCTTGTAGACTCCCTAGGACAGAACCGCTCTGATACCACTTTTGTCACGACCCAAATCGAAGGGCCACGACGGGCACGTGCTGCCTTACTCAACTGAGTACCAACGTAAAGTATCTTTCTTATTACATCATTATGGGTAAATGGGCCAGAAGGGTCATACGAGGCAACAAGAATAAAATATGTGGGAACACTTAACATAAAATGACCCAACCTGATATAGAAACTTATACATGTGACATACGGGCTTATAAGGCCAACATGATCGTTTGTAAACTCAAAACATAGGAAGACAAGGACATACAAGTATCCGTATACATGACATCTATCTAAAAGCCTCTAAGAGTACATAATATCATAAATTTCGGGATAGGGCCCTGCCATACCAATCAATACATATACTAATCATACTAACCAAATAAGGAACTCTAGAGCAAATGGAGGGCACCAACACCTTCCGCTGAGCTGATAGCCTACTTGGAGGACTCTCAAACTGTCTATCGGGACATGCGAGCATGAAACACAGCGTCCCCAAGAAAAAGGAACGTCATTACAAATAATGTACCGAGTATGTAAGGAATGAAAATCAGTAAATAATAGACATGAGAGAAACATGGAGTAAAAGACTCGAGATGTAAGTCTCTGTGAATCATTTAATACTTATAATGTCATGCATATGCGTATAAATGTCATACCATGCATGGGTATATGCGTTCATATCATCATCAAGCCTCTGAGGGCATCCCATCATACTATCTCGGCCACTGTGGGCAACATCATCAACGTATACCAGCTGATCAGGTGGTGGTGCGTATATAATGGTGTAACCTTTTCCCATAACCCATATACATATAATATACATATATACGCGTATATAATGCCATATTGCCATGGGTCAATGTATATGTATAAATGAATGCAATGCATGAGAAGTACGTCAAATAAGTCTCTTGGAATTTCATAAGACCAGTATACCTCTTAGTAATATCATGAAGTAAATTGTTTTCAACTTACGTATTTTTCTGAGACCCATGAACAGATGATAGAATAATAGGACACATGGGGAATCAAGAACAAAAGCATCTCTAGTATTTCTAGAATAGAGTCATTTATGGAAGTTGTGCATTTTCTAGTTTTGTTTGTATCGTATGGATCATTCCAAGTCCATGCCAGAAGTTAGCCTCAACTTCCTCCTATACCGAGCGATGCTAGTGTGACTTGCAAAGGGAAAATGGGGGGCAAAGAATCACAGCGATTGTTTTCTTCCTTATTCCGAAGGTACTCCTCGTATTTCTATTTCTCACTAAGCTTATTTTCATACAGGCCTGAACAAGGACGCGATCTTAAGGCCCCCGAGTGGCGAGGAAGAGGCCAAGTCCCCTTTTCCAAAGCCGGGGAAAGATAATAAGAGGAAAAAGGTCGCAGAGTCCGAGGATGCCCAACCAAAAAGGCTTTAGCTCGAAGGCGCAAGGAAATGTCATCCATCTGACTGTAGAGTTGGTCCAACAACTGAGGAAGAAGAAGAGGAAGATGAGGGTGATGACTCGGCGCTGGTGATTCAAGTAAGGAAGCCAGTTGAGGCTGCAAAAAAATCAAAGTCGGAGGCGACTGTCGAGATCCGGCCTGGTAATGAGGAGGCTTTGAAGAAAGATTCGGGAAAAGCCCCCGAATTGCCCGAGGTCGAGATCTTCCCTCTACCAGCAATAGACATACCGGAGGGGGCCGGTTCTACGACCCCCAGGGTTAAACAGATCGCCCCGAGAAACCCGCTCGGGGCTGTGATAGAATGTCACTCTCCATCTCTACCGGCCTTTTCCGAGGAGGCTATAAGATATTCTCGGGCTCTAAGGACCCCTGACTTAGGTGGAGTCCCCAGTGAAGAGGATCCCTTTCGGGATTGCTTTACTGGGGTCAATGATACCGGTGACCTCAATGATGTATCTACCCTCTTCGAAGAGGCCCAACGCCTTTTATCTCGAGTAAGTGTTAATCTCCGTTGTTGCAATTTTCTTTTTCTTTCTTCTTCCTTAAACCTAAGTTATATCTTTATTATCACATATGCTTTTACCAAGTCTCGGGCCAACGTGAATCAATGTGAGGTCGAGCTCCAGAGGTCCTCGGAGGAGAGGAATGCATTAAAGCTCTTTTGTGGGCAAAAGGATGAAGAGCTTAGGAACCTTCGAGCAGATTTGGCCAAGGCCCGTTAGGAGGAGACCATGCTGAACGAGCAGGTAAATGCCCTTTTGAAAAAATACGAGTTTGACTCGAGAGTGGAGGTTAACATTTAGATGTATCAGTTGCAGTAGAACATTGAAAGGATCGAGCTATTCTAGAGGGAAGTCGATTAGGTTAAAGTCGACAACCATCGATGGAAAGAGAACATGTATCACCTTGCTACGGAAAAAGAAGTTGCCTCGGTCAAACTATCATCGGCCAAAGTTCAACATCAGAACACTAAATAGAAGAGCTTAGCCTAGTCTAGAAGGATCGAAGAACTTGAGGCCGAGCTTGCTAAGGCCAAGGCGGAGGTCGAAAAGGCGAAGGTCTTAGCTGACAAGTCCATATCCGTGTACCTGGCTGATGTCGAGGCTGCCCAAACTCACTTGAGGGAGGCCACTAATTGAGTCCGGTGGAGTAATGATCTGGCTAAGTCCCAATCTCGGAGGGAGACCCTCGAGGCTTTGACCTCGCCGAGGAGATAGCACAAGCTAAGGTACTCAAAGCCGATGCCAGGTTGCTTGCCTCCTCCGATGATGCCAATGATGATGACGGAAGCCAAGGCGGATCTGATAATGGCGAGGGGCACGAAGAAGAAGCAGCCCTCGAGGAAGATGTCAATCCCGGGCATATTTAGGATTTTATTTTTTCCTTTCTCTTTTTGTAAGACCCTTGTCGGGCTCTTGTACATATTTTGTTCAAACATATATATTTGAAGAAAATTTTCTTTTGAATGCTTTCTCAATTTTTTTTTTCAAACATGCTTTGTGCCTTGTAAAACTTTAGCACACTTTTATGTTTTGAAAAATATGTTCGAGACTTTGGTTTTGGGTGACTTGGTCGAAGTCACAATAGCACTATTTTTATAGTCGAGTTCGAGTATGACTCAAAGTCAAAGCGACAGAACCTTTAAGGTTTGTATCGAGTAATGATGAATCCTCGATCTGTAGTCGAGTGAGTTTTTATTTGGGCTTGAAATAGTGGAACCCTCATGTCCCAATTGAGTGAGAACAAACTCTAAGTGTATCGGCCCTTAGGCTCTTTGAGTCGGGCAAATACGCCTCTAAAGGATGGCTATTTTTTCCCTCTTTCGGCTTAAAGACTTAGTAAAAATTTCTTATGCCTTAGCATGTATTTTTTACCCTTTGGTTTTTTTGAGGGTTTAATGTTGACCGAAACCCCTTTGCTTTTTGTGCTTTAGCACAAGTTTGTATTTAAATAACTCGATACCTCTTAAGGTTTTTCGAGGGATGATTTTAACGAAGCCCTTTGATTATTTTTCTGAGGATTGCCTTTTTTAACTGATTTTCAAACAATTTGAAGGCCTCTTTTTATTGCAGGATTCAGACGTCTCCGAACCGCATTAGTTTGGTCGTAGCCTTTGGGTATGCCTCTTGGGATTATTTCCCAATAACACTTCAAACTTTTTCGAAATGTTTGTCCCCGAGAATGATGTCCTTGCCCTATAAATTGAGGAATGCCTCTTTGGGGTCAACTTTAGATGATTCGAACATGTCTATTTTCGACGACAGTCCCCGTGTAGGGGGTCGATCGTATAGTTGCGTTTTGGCCCTCGAGCCATTTTTCATGGAAAATCATATGTATGGAGCTTGTAAAGTAAAAAATTTGTGTTGAGGCACCAGATATTTGATAAGGAAAAACACTTCTTTGAATAATTCATACATGCGTACATGTTTTGTTGTTAGGGCCCGAATAATATATATGGACATGGTTCATTCGACCGTTTGGACCATTACAAGTTTTTCCTACCGAGGACCTTTTATCATGAAGTACTTTCCTTGAAAATAAAACATCCGAGGGTGATGCCCCCTAGTATTCGAGGTTGAATGTAAGGAGACCTCGGATAATCTAAGTCAGCACAAAAATGTGTTGCCTCGTTAAAAATCTTTCTGGAAAAACCCATTTGGGATAAAAACCGATCGAAGGGAAAAAGAGTGCAACACGTGCTATGGCGTCCTATATATTCCTTCTTGATGACAACTCCGATATTTTGCTCGAATACCTGAAAATAAGTTAGTGTAAAACGTAAATGAAAAGGGAGAAGGTCATACCTTAACTCTAATGTCTCTTGAGGACTGAGATCTTCCAATTATTTGGTAATTGCTCGCCGTTTATCGTGACCAGCTTGTAAGATCCCTTTCCAACGATATCAACAATTTGATAGGGTCCTTCCCAGTTTGGGTCGAGTTTCCCTTCATTAGGATCTCGAGTGTTGATGGGGACTTTCCTTAGGACTAAGTCCCCGATTTTGAAGTGGCAAAGGTTGGTTCTCCGATTATAATATCTCTCGATGCGTTGTTTTTGCGCAGCCGTATAAAAGAGGGAGGTTTCTCGTTTCTCATCCAATAGTTCGAGGCTAGTATTCATAACCTCGTGATTTGATTCTTCCGTTGTATGGAAAAATTTGGCGCTGGATTCCCCGACTTCGATTGGAATCAAGGCTTCAGAGCCGTATACTAAGGAGAATGGGGTTACCCTGTACTGGACTTCGATGTTGTTCGATATGCCCAAAGGACTTCGGGAAGGATTTTTCTCCATTTTCCCTTTGTGTCTTTCAACCTTTTCTTCAGATTATGAATGATAGTTTTGTTCGTTGACTCGTCTTGTCCATTCCTACTTGGATGATACGGTGTCGATAAGATCCTTTTTATTTTACGCTCTTCGAGAAATTTTGTTACCTTGCTGCCGAAGAATTGCTTTCCGTTGTCGCATACAATCTTGACAGATATCTTGAATCGGCATATGATGTCATCCTAGATGAATTCTATAACTTCTTTTTCTCTGAGTTTCTCAAAGGCCTGTGCTTTAACCAATTTGGAGAAATAGTCAGTCATAAACAAAATGAATTTAGCTTTACCTGGGGCCGGTGGCAGAGGGCTGACGATATCCATCCCCCATTTCTTAAATGGCCATGGGGATAGGACCGAATGAAGTTGTTCTTTGGGATGGTGGATCATTGGCGCATACCTTTCGCACTTATCACATTTTTGAACAAACTCCTTAGTGTCCTTTTCCATACTATTGCAATAGCATCCTGCTCTGATGATTTTTTGAACTATTGATTTGGCACCGTTGTGGTTCTCACAAGTACTTTCATGGATTTCTCATAGAAAATAATCGGTGTCCCCTAGTCCCAAACATACTGCTAGTGGTCCATCGAACGTCCTTCTGTATAATGTTCCATCTTCAGCCAATTTGAATCGATCAGCTTTTGTTCGTAGGGCCTTCGATTCTTTAGGGTCCGATGGGAGCTTATCATTTTTTATGTATTCGATATATTTATTCTTCCAATCCTAAGCTTGTGGGGTTTATCTCTGCGTGACCTTCTTCGATCACGGATCTCGAGAGTTGAATGACAGTCCTCGAACTGATTTTGTCCTTCTCAACTGATTACTCAAAATTTGCAAGAGCATCAGCTTCACTGTTCTGCTCTCGAGGTACGTGCTTCAAGGTCCATTCTTTAAAACGGTGCAAAGTCACCTGCAGCTTATCCAAATACCTTTGCATTCTATCCTCTTGAACGTCGAAGGTTTTGTTTACTTGGTTTACTACCAGCAAGGAGTCGCATTTTGCTTCAATGACTTCCGCTCCCAAGCTTTTAGCTAGTTTTAGACCTGCAATCATGACCTCATACTCGACCTCATTGTTAGTCAACTTAGAAGTTTTGATGGATTGTCTAATAGTGCTACCCGTGGGCGGCTACAAAATGATGCATAGTCTGGACCCCATCACATTCGAAGTGCCATATGTGAAAAGGGTCCACACCCCCGATGATGTACCCGATTTTGACAAAAGTTCCCTTTCGACTTCAGGTACGAGGGTTGGTGTGAAATCAACCACGAAGTCTGCTAAAATTTGAGACTTGATGGTCGTTCGGGGTTGATATTCGATATCGTACCCACTGAGTTTGACGACCCATTTGGTCAATTGGCCCGACAGTTCGGGCTTATGAAAAACATTACGAAGCGGGTAAGTGGCTAATACACATATAGGGTGACATTGAAAATAAGGTTTTAGTTTCTTAGAGGCGCTTATCAGTGCAAGTGCAAATATCTCTAAGTGTGGATTTCTAGTTTCTGCTTCTCCTAGAGTTGGACTTACATAATAAACAGGAAATTCCGTAACTTGATCTTCTCGAACTAGGACACCACTTACTGCGATCTCTAAGACTACCAAGTACAAGTAGAGTTTATCATCTACATTTGGAGTATGAAGCAACGGTGGGCTCGAGAGGTATCGCTTCAATTCCTCTAACGCCTGTTGGCATTTTAGGGTCCAGGGAAAATCGTTCTTCTTTTTGAGTAGAGATAAGAATCTATGGCTCCAATCCGATGATCTCGAGATGAATCGGTCTAAGGCAGTTGTCCGCCATGTCAGCCTTTATACGGCTTTAACACTGTCTACAATAGTGATGTCTTCGATAGCCTTGATTTTATCGGGGTTGATCTCGATTTCCCGATTCGACACCATAAAGCCAAGGAACTTGCCCGAACTAACCTCGAAAGCACATTTCTCGGGGTTGAGCTTCATGTTGTATTTACTCAGTACCTTGAATGTTTCCTGCAAATGTGTCAAATGGCCCTCTGCGCGCAGGGATATAACTAGCATGTCATCAATATATACTTCCATTGACTTACCTATTTGTTTTTTGAACATTTTATTTACTAGGCGTTGGTAGGTAAATCCTGTATTTTTTTATCCAGAAGGGCATTAAATTATAACAATATGTTCCATACTTGGTGATAAATGAAGTCTTTTATTGGTCTTCCGGGTTGATTTGAATTTGATTGTACCCGGAATAGGCATTGAGAAAACTAAGGATCTCGTGGCCGACCGTGGTGTCGATCATGCGATCGATGTTAGGAAATAGAAAAGAATCTTTGGGAAATGCCTTGTTTAAATCCTTATAATCTACACACATCCTAAGTTTTTCCCTCTTTAAGGGACTACAACTACATTGGCTAACCATTCGAGATATTTCACCTACCAAATGGACCCTATTTTGAAAAGTTTAGTTACCTCGTTCGTTATGAATGCGTGCTTTACCTCTGACCGGGGCCTTCTCTTTTACTTCATCGGCTTGAACTTTGGGTCTAGGCTCACCCGATGTGTTGTTATCTCTGGTGAGATCCCTGGCATGTCTAAGTGGGACCAAGCAAAACAATCTATCTTATCGATAAGAAATTTAATAAGTTTTTTTTTGAGTTAGGGAGTTAACCCCGTTCCTAGGTATACATTTCGCTCGGGCAGGTATTTGATCAATAACATGTTCCAGCTCTTTGACCATTGATTTCGTAGCGTCTGAATCTTCGGGGACAACAAAAGTTCGGGGAGTCCAATAATCTTCTTCTTATTCTTCTATTTTCTGCTTCCCCGATTCGGTCGAGGCTGGTGTCTGTGACTGCTATTTGGGTTCTTTTTTTCCCTTTGATGTCTGATCCTTTCGATGTTGATAATGAAGATATCGGTATTACGTCATCGACCATGAACATTGACTTTGCAACATGATGTTCCCCATATACTGTTTTCACTCCGTCCGACATCGGGAATTTCATAATTTGGTCGAGAGTCGAAGGGGTTGCCCTCATATTATGAATCCAAGGCCTTCCGAATAGGGTGTTGTAGTTCATGTCCCCCTCGATTATGTGGAACTCGGTATCCTGGATAGTTCCGTCCATGTTCACTGGTAGGATTATCATTCTTTTAGTTGTTTCGCTGGCCATATTGAAACCATTCAAAACCCGGGCTGCGGGCACGATTTGGTCATGTAGGAAGAGTTGTTCCACGACCCTTGATCCTCTATAGGTCTAGGCCATCTAGAATATTCAATTCTTCCAATTGCCGATGCAATGCCCTATCCGTCAATGCTAAAATTATATTCCGACAATTGAGGTGCCTCTGTAGGATCGACATACTTGTCAAAACCACTTTTACTCATAAGTCCCCGAGAATTCTTACCCTGATCACTTCATCGACCATTCCTAGCGGAATTGCGTCCCGGGCCACCATTACTGCAATATGCTATGTACGGCCTTTATCGGTCTTTGTTTGATCGAGGCTCCCGGTCGACATCCCTATGGTTTTTAGCTGCGGACCTGTTTGGATAATCTGAACTGGAAGGAGCACCGAGTTTGTAATCCTCGAACCTGATCTTCGATTGGTACCGATTATGTACATCGACCCAAGTTACCGATGGATATTCGATCAAATTTTGCATCAATTAACGTGATGCTATCGAACTCCATTTATTCAATCCCTAGGTGAAATCTTGAACGTCCCAATCATCTGTGATCGGTGGAAACTCCATGCGTTCCATTTGAAATCGGGATACGAACTCCCTCATCATCTCATTATCCTTCTATTTTACTTTGAAAAGGTCCGATCTCCTTGTCGCAACCTTTATCGCCCCGACATGTGCCTTTACGAAAGAGTCTTCTAACATGGAAAATGAGTCAATAGAATTTAGCGGTACATTGTTGTACCAAATCATTCCCCCTTCAATAGGGTCTCCCCAAACATCTTCAATAAAACATATTCGTTCTCATCATCTTCCAAATCGTTATCCTTGATGGCGCATGTGTAGGAGGTGACATGCTCGTTGGGATCGGTAGTCCCATTGTATTTAGGTATATCCAGCATACGAAACTTCTTTGGAATGGTTTTCGGAGCCGCACTCGGAGAAAATGGCTTCTGTACAAATTTCTTCGAATCCATCCCTTTAAAGATTGGCAGTGCCCCCGACATCTGATTGAGTCGGGAGTTGTATGTTTCAAATTTTTTTATGATTAGCTTCAATTTTCTTCTCTTCTGACTCAATTCTTTTGGTGAGCTCCTCGAGAATTTTCATTATTGCAGGATAGGTCCCCGATTCGTTACCATTCGACCTCTCTGTTACTTTCTTGGTACAGTGGGTGTTTTTTGGGTTGACCATACTTGGAGTTCTATGTTAATTTTGTAGCTTAGCAATAGTGGCTTGCTGAGCCTGTAGCATTTTGAATATCACATGGTGATTAACTCCTATGTATCCTCTGTCCTGTGTACCTTGGCCATGGGATCGACCTTCTCTGCATACACTCCCTTCTGCATCTGCGCTAAGGTCTGTATTTAAAGCAACATGCAAACTGACATCGAATGGGTTGGCAACCGCTGCTCCCCTGAGGTCAGCCCGTGGTACCTCGACTCCTGTAGCAATTACATGTCATTTTCCCCATGAAACCCGAGGCCATTGTCACCATGTGTGGGTGAGTTTTGTGAGTTTGACATGTTTTAACTTGAAAGCAAAGATACTTGACAAGAACAAGAGTAAAATAGTGTGTGATCAGAATCGGTACTGAATTGTGGGCGGCAAATTGTTTACCCTCGAATTTGGATAACAATTAAACTTATATTGTGGTTTTAAGGATATGTGATTTCGTCCAATACCAATTGATAAACAAGAAAATGAATGGATGAATTAGACAATAAAATAAATTAAACCAGTATATAAGTAAAGCCTCGACATCGACTTGGGATAATCTCGAGGTGGAATAGTAAGAACAGTAAATGGTAAAGCAACTCTGAAGAACAATAAGTGAAATAGCAAGAAAGTAACGAGTGTATAGATTTTATCAGTGAATAATGATGGATACAAAATGAATGGAATTCCCTTTTATATACTAGAGGAGTCCTAAATAAACTACACTTATAATTATAGTAGGAAATCTTATTAAAATCTAATTAACCGCCGAAGATTGACCCATTCCGAGATTCACGCCATGATCCTCGACCTATCGCGGATATCTCGCCCTTTCCATCATTATGCTATACTGATGTCACTTCGGAGTCTGTCTCTTTCTTGCCTCGAATATTGATGTCGACCTCGATATGAAAAAGGTTTCGATTTCGGACTCAATGTGCTAGCTCTTCGACCAAAGAGTGAAATCGGTAGCCCCGATTTCTACCATATACAAAAGTATAATAAATAATTATGCATCATGACAATTATAAGTTAATCGCATATATCAACAGATTCAACACGCATAATTGCTAGTCATAAAGGAATGGTACCTTCATTAGACACAATTATATTGCATATTATTCAATATTTTTTAGACGCTAGGTAATTAAATTTAAATCATATCGCAATCCGAGATTATGTAGTGTGTATACGGTCAAAACCGGGCTCACCCTATTTTGTTTGATTAACCTAGACGGGGATGGTGGGCCAAGGATCATCCCCGTGTTATATCAGACCGAGACATGAAGGTGCGGTACAAAGCTCGGGATTTGAAGTGCCTATCGAGATAGAAACTATCAAGGAACGAGAGCAAACGGGATAGACATCGATCAAGATCGAAGAAAACCTATTGACAAAAAGCCAAGATATCTGTGATCAGTCGAGGATCGTGGCAGAAATCTCGGCATGAATCAAATCAAGAACGGTTATTTATCCAATCATTAGATTTCCTTCTATATTTAGAATTGTACCATAATTAGAATTCCTCTACTATATACAAGGGGGGTTCTAATCATTTGTAATCATTTAATTCTGGCATAACAAGGCAATACAATACACTTTTTCTCTCTTAAACTCTCTTGTTCTTTAGTTCAGTTCATATTCTTAATTATATACTCAGACGGTTCGAGGGCGACCTAGCTCGAGGGCTGAGTTGAATTTTATATTGGGTTGCTTTATTTTACAATCAGTTACTAACGTTAATTGTCATATTATCAATTGGTTCTAGGTGAAGTAACATATCCTTAAAACCACTTATAAATTTAATTGTAATCTGATTTTAAGGATAAACAGTTTGGCGCCCACCGTGGGGATAAGGATAATAGTGATTGCCTGGTACTAATTCTTATTACACACACTGCTTTATGCTTGTTCTCGTAAGTGTTTTTGTTTTCAGGATCAACATGTCGAACTCTCAAACAATACCCACACACGCCGACAATGGCCTCGATTTTCATGGGGAAGATGACAACATAGCCGCCCTAGGGGTCGAAGTACCTCAGGATGACCTCGAGCGAGTACCGGCTGGAGACCCCATCGATGTCAGTTCACATGTCGCCCTGAATACGAATTTGGGAATTGATCCCAAAAATAGCATCCGCAAAAATGTTCGATCAATCGGTCAGAATGAACAGGGCGGCGAGGATGGTAGAGTAACCCTTCGATTGATATTTGAAATGTTGCAGGCTCAACAAGCTGCCATAGCGCAACTCCAAATTAGAACCATGGACCGAGTAAGGTCGAACCCGAGACCTCACTAGAAGTTGTTCACAGAACTGAACCAGTACCGGAGAGGTCAAATGTGAATGAATCGGGGACTAACCCAACTATTATGAAAATGCTAGAGGAGATCACGAGGCGAATTGAATCAGGGGAGAAGAAGGTTTAAGCAAATTACAAAAAAGTACAAACGTACAACTCCCGAGTTGATCGAATTCCGGGGACACCACCCATCTTAAAGAAATTCCGCATGCTGGAAATTCCCAAGTATAATGGAACCACCGACCCCAATGAGCATGTCACTTCTTACAATAAGTCTATTCTGCTGAAGAAGTTCGGAAAAACCTTGTCAAAGGGGGAGATGATATGGTATCATAATCTGCCTCCCAAATCCATTGATTCCTTTGCCATGCTCGCAGATTCCTTTATCAAAGCACACCCCAAAACCATAAAGGTTGAGACTAGGAAGTTAGACCTCTTCAAATGGAAGCAAAAAGACAACGAGATGCTCAGATTGTTCGTACCTCGGTTCTAGATGGTAAGTATGGACCTACCCCCGGTCGCAGATTATTGGGCCGTCCAGGCTTTTACTCAAGGTCTGAAGATTCAAAATTCGTTGGCCTTACGATAATTAAAGTAGAATATCATGTTGTGACCTAGGTCGATGTGCACAATCAATACCAGTCAAATATCAGGGTCGAGGATGATCAGCTGAGAACTCCTTCTGGTTCCGTTTATCCAAACTGGCCCGTCGGCAAAATTCAAAGGGACATCGACAGAGAACCATGATCAAAAAAAGATCGATATCAATCATACGGTGGAGATCGGAGAAACAACGGTCCTAAACACAACCCCATTCGAAGTGATCGAAGAAATGATTGAGTACTGAGCTCCTGAGGGCTTATGAGTAAGAGTGGTTTTGATAAAATGTCGAGCCCATAGAAGCACCACGACTATCGGAACATAACTTCAACGTTGATGCATCAACTATTGTATCGGCCATTGGGCGGATTAAAGATACCAGGTGGCCTTGACCCCTACAGATTGATCCGGCCCATAGAAATCCTAATCAAGTGTGCAAATACCATGGTACTCATAGTCATAGAACAGATGACTGTAGACATATAAGGGAGGAGGTAGCCCATTTGTTTATTGATGGTCATCTTCGAAAATTCTTGAGCGACCGAGCTAAGAACCACTTCAGAGACAGGGATGCAAACATGAAGAATTAATAGGAAGAACCACAACACGCGATTCACATGATTGTTGGTGTGGTCGACATTCCACTAGGACCCATATTCAAGCGCACCAAGGTGTCGATCACAGGGAAAAGCGAACTCGGAACTATGTAATGGAAGGGACCTTATCTTTCAATGACGAGGATGCAGAGGGGATTTCACAACCCACAATGACGCAGTGGTAATATTTTTTCTTATGAATTAAATTCAAGTTAAACGTGTTTTGATTGATCCAGGTAGCTCGGCCAACATCATCCGATCGAAGGTCGTAGAGCAGCTCGGCCTACAGGATCAAATTGTGCTCGTGGCCAGGGTTCTTAATGGTTTCAACATGGCGAGTGAAACAACCAAAGGCAAAATTATCTTGCCAGTGAATTTGGTCGGGACCATCTAAGAAACAAAGTTCCATGTTATCGTGGGTGACATGAGGTATAATTCCCTGCTCGGAAGACCTTAGATCCATAATATGAGGGCAATACCCTCGACCCTTCACCATGTTCTAAAGTTCCCGACACAGAGGGAGTCAAAATGGTGTACGGAGAGCAACCTACCGCCAAGGAGATGTTTGCAGTCGACGAAGTGATACCCGTCTCGGTACTCTCATCAACAAAGGAATCGGATTTGAAGGGAAAACAAGGGGAAAAATAGCAACAACAAGTACAATGCTCGACCCAATCGGAGGTGTCGGGGACAGGCGAGGATGATGAGTATTTGATTCTCCGATATTTTATAATTCCCGATGACTCTGATGCCACAAAATCAACGATCGAAGAGCTAGAACAAGTCATACTGATCGAGTACCTGCCCAAACAAAAGGTATACCCTGGCACGGGGTTAACTCCCGAGCTCAGGAAAAAACTCATTCAATTCCTTTTAGATAACATGAACTCTTTGCTTTGTCCCATATCGATATGACATGGATCCCATCAAACATCACTACCCATTGCTTAAGCTTGGACTCGAAGTTCCGTCCAGTAAAACAAAAAAGAAGGCCCCAATTCGAGGTTAAGCATGCATTCATCAAGGACGATGTAACCAAACTTCTCAAAATAAGGTCCATTCGGAAGTAAAATACCCCGAATGGTTAGCAAACATAGTGGTAGTCCCTAAGAAGGAAAATAAACTTAGAATGTGCATAAATTATAAAGACTTGAACAAAGCATGCCTTAAGGATTCTTTCCCTTTTACATATATCGATCGTATGATCGATGCCATGGCCGACCACGAGATTCTGAGTTTTCTCAATGCCTACTCCGGGTGCAGCCAAATACAGATTAACCCGGAGGATCATGAAAAGACTTTGTTAATCACTAATATGACACCTATTGTTATAATGTAATGTCGTTCGGACTAAAAAATGCTGGTGCAATTTATTAAAGCCTAGTAAATCGAATGTTTGAAGAACAAATAGGAAAATCAATGGAAGTTTATATTGATGACATGTTAATTAAGTCCCTGCGAGCAGAGGAGCATTTGAAAGATTTGTAGGAGACTTTCGATATACTGAGATAGTATAATATGGAGCTCAACCCAGAAAGTTGTGCGTTCAGGGTCGGCTCGGGCAAGTTCCTTGGTGTCATGGTATCTAATCGGGGGATCGAGATCAACCCCGATAAAATCAAGGCTATCGAGTATATCACGGTCGTAGATAATGTCTGGGCCATATAAAGGCTAACGAGGCACATAGCTGCCCTACGGCGATTCATTTCGTGGTCCTCAGATTGGAGTCATCAATTCTTCTCGTTGCTTAAGAAGAAGAGTAGCTTTGCATGGAGTCCGTAATTCCAACAGACCTTGGAGGAACTAAAATGATACTTATCGAGCCCGCCACTACTTCATACCTCGAAGGAAGACGAGCAACTCTAATTATACTTGGCAGTCTCGGAAATAGCGGTAAGTGGGGTCCTAGTTTGAGAAGAACAAGGTATGAAATTCCCTGTTTAATATGTTAGTCGGACCTTAGGTAAGCCCGAAACAAAGTATCCCCTCTTAGAAAAATTAGCGCTTGCTTTAATAAGCACCTCTAGGAAATTAAAACCGTATTTCCAGTCTAATATGTGTTGTAACTACCTATCTCCTTCGCAATATTTTGCACAAACCCAAACTTTTGGGTTGATTGGCCAAATGGGCCGTCGCATTAGTGGGTACGATATCTAGTATCGACCCCAAACGGCCATAAGGTCTCAAGTCCTGGAAGACTTCGTGGCCGACTTCATGCCAACCCTCGTACCCGAGGTTGAAAGAGAACTATTACTAAATTCGGGTACATCATCGGGGGTGTGAACCCTCTTCATGTATGGTTTTTCGAATGCGAAGGGGTTCGGGCTAGGTATAATTCTAAAACTACCCACGGGTAATGTTATTAGACAATCTATCACGACTTCAAAATTAACTAACACAGAATGCGAGTATGAGGCCATGATTGCAGGTCTTGAGTTGGCTAAAAATTTTGGAGCAGAGGTCATCGAGGCCAAATGTGATTCCCTCCTCGTGGTAAACCAAGTCAACAGGACTTTTGAGGTCCAAGAAGATCGAATGTAGAGGTACTTGGACATGCTACACGTCGTTCTACATAGATTTAAAAAATGGACCTTACAACATGTACCTCGAGAACACAACAGCGAGGCTGACGCACTTACAAACTTAGGGTCATCGGTCGAAGACGACAAACTAAACTTGGGGACTGTCGTACAACTCATGAGATTAGTGATCGAAGAAGGCCACGCTGAAATAAACTCCACTAGTATGACCTGGGCCTAGAGAAACAAGTATGTAGAGTACTTAAATAATGGTAAAAGTCTATCAGATCCGAAGGAATCGAGAGATCTACGTACGAAGGAAACACGATTCACTTTATCCAAGGATGGAATGTTGTTTAGAACGACATTCGATGGACCACTGGCAATATGTTTATGTCACGACCCAAATCGATGGGCCGCGACGGGTGCTCGAGTCTTACCTGTTGAACACCCCTAAGCATGCGTCTAAGATATAAACCTGAATAAAATCTGCTAAATTACGAGAATAACATACATGAAGGAAACTTTCCCAAAAGGCATATTTACATATATATACGGAATACGTGGTGCGAGCCGACAAGGCTGCTATAGACAGCTGCATATCCAAAAATGGAAGCCGGCAAGTCCACATACTATCCAACTATATATACTATCTACAGACCTCTAAAAGAAAATACAACTTCACAAGGACGGGATTGGGCCACGTCATACCCATATATGTATACAAGCATATCGTACCAAAATCAAAAGCAACTCCGGATCAAATGGAGCACGCCAACTCTCATTGATCAAGGATCCTAAGGAAGGGGGCCGTCAGCTTGCCTAGCTGCATTTGCGGGCATGAAACGCAGGCCCCAGGAAATAGGCGTTAGTACGAATAATGTACAGAGTATGTAAGGCATAAAGATCAGTACATAAAAGACATAGATGAAACATGGAATAAAGAATTCCACCTGTAAGTCTAAATAACTTTATAAATCCTGAAACATTAATAATATCATGCACGTAAGTACACATGTTGAATCATGCATATGTATAGGTGTACATAACATCATCAAGCCCCTGAGGGCATCCTATCATATCATCTCGGCCACTGTGGGAAAAATCGTCAACATATACCAACTGATCAGGTGGTGGTGCGTATATAACACCGTAACTTTTTCCCATATCCCATATACATACATATATATACATATACAAATACACATATGTACGCGTATATAACACCGTCTAGTCATGGGTCAATGTAAATGAATGCAATGCATGATAAGTACGTAAATAAAATCTTTCGGAGTGTCATAAGACCATTTTGCCTCTGATTAATATCATGAATAGACTTTATCAACTTACATATTTTCATAGACCCACAAATAGACGATAGAATAATAAGACTTATGGGAGAAATAAGAATATACACATCTCTAGCATTTCTATAAAGACAATAATTTATGGAAGTGGTGCATTTTCTCATTTTGCTTGTGTCGTATAGATCATGCCAAAAAGAAAGAAGGGATAGCCTTAACATACCTGAGTTTATTCTCTTGACAAATCTCTAACACATGTTAATTGTGAAAAAACACGAAACAAGTCGTATGAAAAGCTCGAAGCAACTACGTTGCTATGCCAAGAAAATCTTGGCCGAACCCTATCCTTAAGAACTTAGCAACAATGTTTCTTTGTTCCTTGGGTTAGAAGTGATTTGAATTGTAAGGTTTCTATGTGCTTGCTGAAACTCTCCTTGAGAGATTATGATTTAACGTTATATGAAATGTCAAGTTTGGTTGAAAATGTTCCTTAAGATATTAGAATCGAATTATGAAGGCTATCTCTAATATTTGGGTAGGCCCCACGTGCTAGTGACTAAGCCACACAACCTACTTACACGTGCCACCTTTCATTCCTAAAATAAGAGTCACAACTCTTGGAATGGGGCTGCCACGTTGGTCTTAGCTTGGTCTTATCCAAGATTATTAATTAATTACCCACTAATTTTTATTAACTTGCTAATTCCCCCATTAACTAATAATCAATAATTAAAAAAAATATCTCAAATTACTTAAAATACTACTCACTTTTAATATACTTTATGTACCCTACTATCGTGGTCATGGAGTATCTTGCATGGAATTAGTCCATAAATGTCGGGTATTGAAGCTCGGACCGTATTTTATCCAAATTGATAACCTTCAACGAAACTTATTTTCTTTGATTCATTTACCCTTTATCCTTCACGGCACTTAGTTATCGCTTGTTATAAATAGTATAAATGTGTGTAATCTCAAGATAATCTCAATCGCGAGTCTATGTTGATTAATATAAGATGAAACCTTAACATACGAAAATGCAAGATGTAATATCCTTCCTCCCTTAGAAACATTCATCCTCGAATGTTTAACTCCCTGGGATATATATAAACTTTGGCAGAGTCGCCTTTGTAATAATGCTACTACCAACTCTTCCCGTAGAAACTCAATAATTCAACACCACATAGGACCACAATCATCAATAACGATAATGGTCTCACACGACCAATGACAATAACTAACACAAGAATCCATGGACGTACCTTAAGGTTGTGATGTCTCAGTCGGACCCTTCTCCGGAAGACGAAATAAGTGAGGCTATCTAGACTTCATGTCTTCCTCGGACTCCCAAGTCATTTCTTCCACATTGTTGTTTCTCCAAAGTACTTTCACCGAAGCTACGTCTTTAGTTCTCAATCTTCGAACCTGTCTGTCTAATATAACAATGGGAGTTTCTTCATATGATAGTTGTTCTGTGACCTGAATGTCATCAACTGACATGATTCTGGAAGGATATCCGATAAATTTATGGAGCATAGACACATGAAAGACTGGATGTACAGACTCTAAGTCCGAAGGCAAGTCTAACGCATACGCTATGTGGCCTACCTTGCGTAGGATCCTATATGGTCCAATGTACCAAGGGCTAAGTTTTAATTTCTTACCGAACCTCATAACACCATTCATCGGTGATACCTTCAAGAATACCTAATCTTCAACCTGAAACTCTAAGTCTCGCCGTCGATTATCCGCATAAGACTTCTGACGGCTTTGTGCTGCTAATAGCCTTTCCTGTATAAGATTAACTTTCTCGATTGCCTGTTGTACTGATTCTGGTCATACTAACGTAGTTTACCCAACATCGAATCACCCTATAGGTGACCTACACTTCCGTTGGTAAAGAGCTTCATATGGAGCCATTTGAATACTGGAATGGTAGCAATTATTATATGCGAACTCAATAAGAGGCAGGTGATCATCCCAGATAACCTTGAAGTCTATCACACAAGCCCGTAATATATCCTTAAGTGTCTGAATAGTACGCTAAGCATGTCCTTCTCTCTTGGGATGAAATGTTATAATAAGACTTACCAGAGTCCCCAATCCTCTTTGGAAGGACCTCCAGATGTTACCTGTAAATTGAGCTCCTTTATTCGAGATAATAGATATATGGACACCATGCAGTCGTACTATCTCCTTAATATAAATCCTTGCATAATTCTCTGCAGAATATGTACTCCTAACGGGCAGAAAATAGGCTGATTTTGTAATCCTATCAACAATCACCCATATATAATCGAACTTACGCTGGGTACGAGGTAAACCTACGATGAAATCCATATTGATTACTTCCCACTTCCAAGTCGGAATCTCTATAGCCTGCAATAATCCACAGAGTTTTTTATGCTCAATCTTGACCTGCTGACAGTTAGGGCACTGAGAAACAAACCCCGCTATATCCTTTTTCATTATGTCCCACCAATATACTTCCCTGATATCATGATACATCTTTATTGCTCCTGGATGGATAGAATAATGAGAATAGTGAGTTTCCTCCATAACCTGCTGACGCAACCCTGCAACATTAGGGACACATAATCATCCTCGATATCTAAGGACCCCATCTTTTGTAATCTCAGACGGTCTCTTCTCCTTCTGAGGGGTTGTATCCCTATAATGAACTGATAGAGGATCCTCGTATTGGCATTACTTCACTTCAGTTACTAAGGAGGATGTTGTCGTATCTTGAATATTAATTCCAATATCACCTGAGTCCAGTAACTAAACTCCAAGAATAGCTAGATGATGAATCATATAGGCTATTTCCCTATTCTCTGGCTGAAAATATGATAGGCTATCCATAGATCTACAGCTGCGGGCGTCGGCTACTACGTTCGCCTTCCTCGAATGGTATAAAATATCAACATCATAGTCTTTAAGTATCTCCAACCATCTCCTATGACGTAAATTTAATTCCTTTTGCTTGAAGATATACTGGAGGCTCTTATGATCTATATAGATATCAACATGAATATCATACAAGTAGTTCTTCCACATCTTTAATGCATGAATCACCGCGGCTAACTCTAAATCATGGGTCGAGTAATTCTTCTCGTGCTTTCTTAGTTATCTAGAAGCATAAGCTACAACCTTACCATGTTGCATCAGTACACAACCCAACCCAATGCACGAGGCGTCATAGTAGATAATATAAACATTGGTCCCTTTTGAGAGCGTTAGCACCGGTGCTGAAGTTAATTTGTCCTTCAATGCCTAAAAACTATGTTCGCAAGCATTAGTCCATTGAAACTTTGCTCCCTTCTGAGTCAACTTTGTCAGCTGAAAGGGAAGAAAATCCCTCTACAAATCTCCTGTAATAACCTGCCAAACAGAGAAAGCTACGAACCTCTGTCGGTGTTGTGGGTCTAGGCCAAGTCTTTACTGCCTCAATCTTTTGTGTATCAACCCGTATGCCTTCATCTGTAATGATATGCCCAAGGAAAGCTATAAAGTTCAACCATAATTCACATTTAGAGAATTTTGCATACAACTTCACTTTCTGTAGAACCTTGAGCACAGTAAGCAAATGATCCGGATGTTCAGTCTCTGAATGAGAATAAACCAATATATCATCAATAAATACAATTACGAATAGATCTAAAAAGGGTCTGAACACACGGTTCATCAAATCTATAAATACTGATGGGGCATTGGTCAAACCAAACGACATAAGACAAAACTTAAAGTGCCCGTATCTGGTCCTGAATGATGACTTCGGAATATCTTCCTCCTTAACCCTTATCTGATGGTACCCGGACCTCAAGTCTATCTTCGATAAACACTTAGCACCTTGCAACTGATTAAATAAATCATCAATCCTCGAGAGCGGGTACTTATTCTTGATTATCACCTTATTCAACTATCTATAATCAATACACATCCATAAGGAACCATCTTTCTTCCTTACAAATAACACAGGCGCTCTGTACGGTGATGTACTAGGTCTGATAAAGCCTTTTTCAAGTAAGTCCTTTAGTTGTTCCTTCAACATTTTCAGCTTTGTGCGGGCCATTCTATAGAGAGGAATAGATATTGGATGAGTATCTGGTAGTAGGTCAAAAGCAAACTCAAATTCTCGCTTCGGTGGAAGACTTGAAAGCTCATTGGGAAACTCATTAACCACAAGGATGGACTGAATTGTTGGTGACTCTACTTCCACGTCATGAACCCGAACTAAGTGATAAATACATCCCTTTCTGATCATCTTCGTTGGCTTGAGATAGGAAACAAATCTACCTCTCGGCGACGTCGTATTACCTTTCAACTCTAAAACAGGCTACTTTGGAAATTGAAATCGGACTACCTTTGATCTACAATCAACGTTGGCATGACAAGAAGCCAACCAATCCATCCCCATTATAACATAAAATTCTACCATATCTAACTTTATTAGGCCCGCTACGGTATATCGACTATGAAATATTATTATAGAACCCCTATATACTTGCTTAACTATCACTGAGTTCCCAACAGGTGTAGACACCTCAAAAGGTTTAATTAATTCAGGTTTTATTCTAAACTTACTAGCAACCAACGGAGTAATATATGATAAAGTCCTGGGTCAATCAGTGCATATACATCATATGAGGAGATTGATAATATACTTGTAACAACATCAGGCGATGACTCCTGATCCTGTCATCCTACCAATGCATAAATGCAGTTCTGAGGATCGCTCGAGCTAGATGCTCCATATCTGCCTCTACCATGACTCATTGGCGCTTGTGAACCTTGCCCATGGGGGCGTACTGATGATGACGAACCAGCTATAGATATCGCTGGCTGAGCTATGCTTGCATAACCTCTCGGCGGACAACCCCTCATATCGTGGCCTGGATAACCACAAGTATAACAAACACCCAACCCCATACGACACTGCTCGGCATGCTGATTACCACACTGAGCACATCGTGTCAAGGGGCGGCCTCATCTGACTTGACTCACCCCTATACTGAGAACCTGAGACCCTGGAATTTTGACCAGGCTCTGAATAAGTGGAGCGATCAAATCTTTTACCGCCAAACTGAGGAGCGCTAGCCAATGGCTGGGATGGATACCTCGGGTATTGTTGTCTATGACCACCTCAAACCTCACCAGAAGGACCCGAAGACCTCGCTCTCTTATTCTGGACCCTATCATACTCACGATCAGCCCTCTGTTTCTACTTACACTCCTCTACACCCTGAGCATATGCCTGAATACGAGAAATATTCATGTCTTGCTGAAGTGAGACCGACATACAAACGTTAAGAAAGTGTGGCTCTAACCACATCACAAACCGGTGAAGTCGATCCTCCATCTTATATACAATAGTGGGAGCATACCTAGCCAATGAATCAAACTGAAGACTATACTCCCGAACACTCATGTTACCATGCAGAAGGGTCAAGAACCTATCAAGTCTGGCCCGTCTAAGCTCTGGTGGCAGATAATGACAAAGAAAAGCCTATGTAAACTCCTGCCATACTGCTGGAGGGGCATCCTTAAATCTTTATAACGCCTAAGACTCGTACCAATTAACTGCAACATGATGAAGTCTATAAGAAGCTATCTCAACTGACTAGGTCGTAGTGGCCTTTATTACCCTCAAAGTCCTCTACTTTCTATTGATAAATACGTGAGGGTCTTTATTTGGATCTGCCCCAGAGAATACCGGAGGGTCCAAATTAATGAAATCACGAACCCTCGCACTAACGGACCTATCTGCATGACCAATACCTACTTCCTGACGTCGAGCCTGGGCGGCTACTAATCGAGTTAATATTTGAATAACATCTCTCATCTCCTGACATGATGCATCTGGCTGAAGGGTTGAACATACATGGGCGGGCGCTGGAGCTCGTTCCCCTCGGAGCTCTTCTGGAGAGGGCTGGTATGTGAAGTCAGAGATGGAATCTCACTATGAGACTTTCCCCGATCCCTAGTAACTAGTGGCGTTCGGCTAGTAGTCTCACCAGCCACAGACTTTCCCTTCTGGGCGGTTGTAGTCTTCGGAGGCATTGCTGAAAACATAACATATCGTTAGGAATGTGAATTCTTATATCGCACGATCTAAAATAAGAAGAGAGGATAACATCCTTTATGTCATGTATCCTCCTGTATATAAGTGTGGTGCACAACACATCCATAAGCAAGACTCTACTAGTCACGGTCTGAAGAAAACCCTAGGATAGAAATGCTCTGATACCACTTTTGTCACGACCCAAATCGATGGGCAGCGACGGGTGCCTGAGTCCTACCTGTCGAACACCCCTAAGCATGTATCTAAGATATAAACCATAATTCTAAATTACAAAAATAACATACATGATGGAAACTTGCCCAAGAGGCATATGTACACATACGTGAGGAATACGTGGGGCGAGCCGACAAGGCTGCTATAGACAACTACATATCCAAATCTAGAAGCCGACAAGGCCACATGCTATCCAACTATACATACTGTCTATAGCTCTAGCGCATCGTTCGACAGTTTAAGGCCATGAGTAGCTTTATTTCAGGTATTATGACTTGTAGGCGTGGTCGGAATTGAATTTCGGGAAGTTCGGAGTCGAATTGGAAAAAACGTTCACATTTCGGAAGCCTTAAGTTGGAAGAATTGACTAAGATAGGATTTTTGAGTAAACGACATCAGAATCAGGATTTGAAGGTTCCTGTAGGTTCGTAAGATGATTTCGAACTTGGGCATATGTTCGGATTTGGGTTTTGGATGACTCGGGAGCATTTCAGTGCATGTTGTAGAAGTTAGCCTTTTACAAGAAATTTCATAAGTCTGGGTTGAAGTGCATTTTAGTTTTATTGATGTCCGTTGGGATTCCGAGTCTTGGAATAGCTCTGTATGGTGATTCTAGTATTAGGAGCGTGATCAGAAGTGAATTCGGAGGTCTGTAGGTCATATTGGAGTCATTTAGCTAAAGATAGAGAATTTGAACTGGAAGTGTCGGGGTAGAATGCCGATTCCGAAAGTTGGAACAGGTCCGTAATATTGAATGTCACTTGTGTGCAAAATTTGGGGTCAATCGGACGTGATTTGATATGTTTTGGCATCAAATTAGAAGTTTGAAATTTTAAAGTTCATAAAGATTTAATTGAGTTTCGATCCATTGTTTCGACGTTATTTGATGTGAGTTGAGGCCTCGAGCAGGTCCACATTATGTTTTGGAACTGGTTGGTGTGATTGGACGGGGTCCCGAGGGGCCCGGGTGGATTCCGAGTGGCTATCAGATCGAATTTGGAAGTTTGAGAAAGGCAAAGGCTGCTGGTGTCTCGTGTAACTGCACCTGCGAGGTTTTGGCCGTAGGTGCGGAGCCGTAGGAGCGGACTTGGTGTCGCAGAAGCGGAAAAGGACTGGCTTAGCTTGGGGCGCAGGTGCGAGGTTGTGTCCGCACCTGGGAAGACGCAGATATAGAAAAGGAGACGCATGTGCGGATCCGTGCCGGGAAAGGGGAGTGTGCAGGTGCGAGGTCTGGGCCACACCTGCGAGGCCGCAAGTGCGGCGGTTCGATCGCAGTTGCGAAGGTCGGGTCTGGGCAGTGTGTTTTTTTAAAAGCGTGATTTGGCCACTTTTTTCATTTTTCTCTTGGCTTGGGCGATTATTGGAGGGTTTGAAGAGGGAGTTTAATAATATATAGCAAGGTAAGCTATCCCCACCTACCTTTAGTTAAATACATTGATTATGTATAGATTTTTAACATGGAAATTTTTGGAAACTTGTGGTTTTGGTCGAAAACCTAGAAAATTTATATTTTTGGATCTTGGCCACGAATTTGGGCATGAAATTGAGGGTGAATTATATAATTGAGTTAGTGAAGCTATGGGTAAAGTTTATCTTCAGAAAATTTCTAAATCCGGGCACGTGGGCCCGAGAGCGATTCTATCGACTTTTCGTTCGGGGTTAGGAGTTTTTATAAATCAGCTTATAATGAGTATTGATGCGTTTGAATAATTATTGGATAGTTTTGGAGCGTTGTGCATTGATTAGAGTCATCGAAAGGGCGTGGAATGCTGGTTATGGAACTTCAGAGCGAGATAAGTCTCCTTTCAACCCTGTAATAGGGAATTGTCCCCATAGGTGAAATAATTAAATATGTGCTACTATTTGTGGGGGCTGCATACGCATGAGGTGACGGGAGTCCGTGCGTAGCTTCTATTATGCTTATGTTCGGGTAGTCTAGGACCCAAAAACATGTTTTATTTGCTGTACTTGTAACTTTACTGATAAATTTAAAAATGTTTAAACCTTATCGAACTTGGCAAATGAATTTCTAGAAAAGATTTAAATACTATCTTTGTGACCATTAAAAGAGAATATATCACTTACTTGGGTAATTGTTTTCCTGATAAAGTCTGGATTTACTGTTTGAATGTGTGTATCTATGAGTACCTGTGTTGCATGTATAATTCGTGAGCGGGTTAACTCTATTATTTATATGTGTACCTGCATCGCATGTATAATTCGCGAGTGGGGTAACTCTATTATTTATATTTGACCGCGTCGCATGTATGATTCGCGAGCGGGGTAATAAATGCATATATGGTTCGAGTCGTTCGACCCTTCGGCACTGCACATTTTAATATTGTTGGTTCGATCCGTTCGACCCTTGGCATGTCTTGCGCATGATATTTGCTGAGTACTTTCTGAGATTTTTAACTGGTTACTGGCCTTGAATTGTAAGTTGTCAACTGAAATGACGAAGATTTAAAGTTTGTAATTGTGAAAGAAGTTGTTATTTCCTACCACTATTTGGTAATTTCCTATGATATCCATGCATGGTGTCACCCTTGATTTTTATTAAATTGACCTCTAGTAAGTGTCAATTTCGACCTCTCGTCACTACCTCTTCGAGGTTAGGTCGGATACTTACTGGGTACACGTTGTTTTTCTACTCATATTGGACCTGTTGTGCATTTTTATTGCACATGTACATGTATATCTAGTGGCTTCTATTGACGCAGTGATGTGGCTGACCTGGAGACTTAGGAGAGCTTCGCCCATCGGGACGACCCGCAGCTAACAGAGTCTTCCTCGGATGTATTGTACTCTCTTTAATGTCCCATTTGTATTCTGGAAGGTTATTGTACTTCATTTGGTTTTTCTTATAAATTGCTCATGCACTTAAGACACTGAGTTCTGGGATGTATTTGTTAAATGAATTGTTAAAACATCGTTATTTACTTAGTAAATTTTATTGATTTTTCATATAATAAAATGAAAAGTAACGACTTAAAAATACTAAAATAAGAATTTTAATTATCTATTGAGTGTTGGCTTGCCTGACAATGGTGTCCGGCACCATCACGACCTTACCGGATTTTGGGTCCTGACAACGTGGTAACAGAGTACTAGGTTCCCTTAGGTATCGCGAGTCATGAGCAAGTGTAGTAGAGTCTTGCGGATCGGTACGGAGACGTCTGTACTTTTCTTCGAGAGGATACAGGGCTGTTAGGAGTACTTCACTTCTTGATCCCTTATCGTGCGGTTTGATTCCTTTGTGGCTTATGCCTACATTTCTTCCTACTCAATATTACACGTCGTGAAGCGCTTTCTATAAATCGAGAATTTGAGGAATTGTAATGGTGCTACAGATATGGTGTGTGAGGTTTTTTCATGCACAGTTGGTTAGGGCTATTGTTGTTGCTCTGCGGAAGGATATTATGTTGTTTCAACTCGGTAGTTGCACTTCTGAGATCTTTGAGGTTATGCGCAAATTTTCTATGATGCTTATGAGTGGTTATCGTGCGGTATTGATATGATGATAGTATGCTTGCCCATATGTCAGGGCAACGAATGTCTTGAAAGGAGGTCTTCACAGAGCGTGATTCCAAGATTTTAGTATTTTATTTCCCGTGGAGGAATGGCAATTGGACCATAATTGTTCGAGTTTGGGTTGATAGAGTAATGAGACTGGGTGTTTTCAAGTGAGGTGGAGTCTTCATCTGTGATGTGGCATTGTCATCTTTGATCGAATAGGATGTATTAAGTTCACCGGTGCTAGGGCTTCTTCGGTTGCATTAGGTCAGAGTAATGTGAATTAATATTGTAGAAGCGGTTGTCAGAGATCGTGGTGTGCGGTGGTTCAGGAGTGAATAAGTATTTCTAATGTAGGCGGCTCGAGGAAGACAATCTTTGGAGAGTTTTGAAGTTGTGGTGATCTGCTGGTTTAAGTTCTACAGAAAAGGTATTTATTGGAGGCGAAAACTGGGAATCATACGATGAGGAAAGACATGTGGGAAGTGTCGGGCAATGGTTAAATTTCTAGAAGGCCAGGTGTAAGAAGCGGAAGTCGGGCAGTCACTTAAAGGAGTGAGTTTGACCAAAGTGGGAGAGTGGCAGTGTGGCATATGAGTTCTGTGGTAAGATAACTGCATCTCTTGAGGAGAAATTTGGAGCGATTGAGAATTTTAGTGGACGATGATTGGGTCCATGGGCTTAAATTGAAATATTGGTTATTTCGGCAGAAGATTGGATACAACAGAGAGGAGTTGTTCGATATGAAGAAGGATGCAGCATAGCTGTGAATTTGGAGATATTGTCGCGCATTTAGTAGATGTCCATGAGGAGCGGACGGGTTGGTAAAGTTGGTAAATGAGAAAGGGTGTAGGATGGGGTATTGATGTCGTAGAGACTTTGCAATATAGCGGCGTTGGAAGGTGTCAGTTAGTAATTTTCTAGGTGGATTATCTTCTGTAAGCAGGTCAGTGGTTGCGTGGTTGGCAGAGTTTTCGTGAGGGATTTTACTGACTATCCAGCAAGAGGTCGGATATTAGAATGTGGTAAATGACTCAGAGTTCTTGTGAAATGCTAACGGAAGGATTTCAAGGAATTTGGCGAGTTGCTTATGTAGGATCATGTAAACAATGAAGGAAGATTCTTGGTGAGTTCCGGATTTGTGTAATAGCGGCTTCAGGCTAAGTGGGAGAGTTCCACTGCCTACGATTGGGTTGCACGGGTATCTACTGGCAAAAATTCTGGTTATCGGCATATTTGTGGGTTATTACAGCTAAGGGGAGAAGACATGAGTAGTAATTGTGCATAGGATTTGATAAATGTGTGCAAAGATTGGCCTTATTAAATCAGGTTTAGGCTTTGGAAAGATTCAGGATTTATGCTTAGTACAGAGGTAATTTTCAAGGGAAGTGATTCAGTCGAGTGCTTATTCAAGATGGGTGTTCAGGTGCCAGCGAAGCCGTGGAGTTGATTATATTCGGGACCAAGCCAGAGTGGGTGACTCTCAACAACGGTCCTAGTAAATTCGAATGTCAGAATGTGGTGACTAAGGATTTCAAGCCCATAGTATGGTTAAGAATCGAGCTTTTGCAGCGGAATTTTGAGAAAGAGAATATGGTTGGAGTGTTCTATATTATCTTCGGCGTGCAGAGTAGCATTTGGAGGAAAAAGGAGAAAATGACTTCGGGTTCATAGAAGGGTTATCATAATGGGTATGTTAGTCGAAGATGTGAATGTGCGTGCAAGAAGAGCATAAAACGGTTCATGGTCTTGGGGACAAAGTAGTCTCATGGAATGAAATCACTCGAAGTGAGTGCGAATTGAGTCTATGTATTGATTTGGAGTTATCATCATCCCTAAGGTGAGTGCGAGTTGGATTAAGGTATAAGATGGGTCGTGTTATATGAGCTTATGGAAGGTTTGATTGAATCTCATTGCGGTATTGTGGCGGTTTTAGTGTATGCGCATTTTGTGTTACTGTTCATCTTAATCTACGACTTGAGCAAAGTGGGGGGGGAGGGGGGGAGTCTGTTGTCGATAAGTTGATCGCGAGGCTAAGTGTCGTATCAGTTTCAGTTGGAGGTATTTGGGAGAATAAATTATGTCCTGCAGAGGTGGAGTTTGAGAATGACGCGAGTAATGGAAATTTGGAAAAGTTAGATGTTCAGACATGGGGGAAATGGCCTGTCATGGGTAGGCGGATTTCGGAAGGATTATGGTGGCATAGACTATAACCTGAGGATTTGCATGTTTTGTGATTATGAGAATTCACTCGTGTGTCATTATGGTTCTATTAAATTAAGTTAAGTAAAAGGTTTCTATGTGATAAAGTGTTCGCCCTAATAGTGGTTCAGGCGTTATGATGGAAGTCTTGTGCTATTTCATATTGGCTTGTTAGGTGCAGTGAGCAGTATGGAATTTGAGAAGGATCAAGGTTGCGGTTCAGTGTTGACAAGGATGTCACGAGCTTGGATGAGAAAGGAAAGGGATTTGGATGTTTAGAGTAAGCTGGTATTGTCTTCAACATCACCTGAGATCGGTGGTTGTGCAAGAGCCTTTGCGTTCGGGTTGCAGATTTCTTGGTAGGCTTTACAGCATTTGTGTGGCCGGTGGTATGGAGGTGCAGACTTGCTATCTAGTTCATGAGTTCGTGGAAGTGTATACAACGCGAATATTGTATGAGTGTGACATGTAGGCATTTAATTTATTGAAGATTCAGACCAAGTATAAGGAAGTATAATATTGTTTATTTGAGAGTTTATGTCTGGAGGCTGCTCGGTTCATTTGGTTGCGGATATAGGGGTTTTGCTCCGGCTATGATGGTTGTTCTTGCGTTGTATAAGAATAAGTGGGTTATAATGGACCCAGGTAAGGCCATTAGCCTATCTCGGTGCGAGCGGAAAAGACTTGAAGGTTGTGAATGGATATAAATATAATTATTGGCTCCATTTGAGTCAAAGGTGTTCATTTCTGTATGGCGCTTCTCTCGGAGGGATATTAGAACATCAGATGTTGTTCCATCAACGCTCATTTCAGGTAATATTATGATGGTGTCATGTGAGTTGTGCAATGTCTTGAAAATTTCTTATGTGTTGAGGTTCCGCATAGTGATGATGTTATGTGAGCAGGATAGCTTTGGAGAGTCAGCGTGTGTGTGTGTGTGTGTGTGTGTGTGTGTGTGTGTGTGTGTATATCGCACTTCAGTTGTGCTTGAGTTTTTGTAGCGTATGGCTATACCAGTCTCCCCAGGATGGTGGTATGCACTTGGCGTGCTTGTGACCGATATTTAGTATTTTGTGGTAATGAGCAATTTAGCTCGGTGTGTATCTCCTTACGTGAATTTTATGTGTGGATCGGGTGGCACTCCTCAACGGTTATGTTATTTGGATCGGGTTACACGCCGCCACGGTTATGTTATTTTGATCTGGTGGCACGCCGCCACGGGCATGTTATTTGGATCGGGTTGCGCGCTGTAACAGTGTGATGTTGAGTACGGTTCCCTATATCTATTTCCTAGTGTTTTGCTTTCTATTTTCTGAGGAAAGTTCATAATAGTTGCGTGAGTTGAGTAGTTCCTTCCTGAGTCATTTATTTACGTATCGCGCTCGAGTTGTCGCATATTAGCGCATTGTGGCATCATGTGAGACTGTTGGTCATGTTTGGGGTGATTTTTTACCTGAGCAGTTCATGCTGGCTGAGACGAGATTATTGGACCAGGGATTAGTGCGATAAGATTATGTGAAGTATATTAAAGGACAAATATAATTATTTGGTTCGTGGTGAGGGGATGATTCTAGTCAAGAGGAGGGATTCAATGATTTGTTGACTCTGCAGTTGGTTATAAATTTCTACACATCTCCTCCGTTGCGGTGGTATCATAAGCATTATAGCAGGACCTATATATAAGTCGTGAGGTGCATTGGGAGCATCAGATTCGTTGAATTTTGGCTATTAAGGTCAGGGAATATCGTTATGGTTAAATGATGAGTTATGTGGTGTATGGTGCTAATCCAGCGGAGGCATGCAACCATATTATGGCACCTCATGTAGTGATTAATTTGGTGTTCATATATTGGAAACATGCCTGGCAGAGGATTACGGGTATTGGAACTGGGTTCTGAGCTCATTGAATGGATAAAAGAAGATATCTTCGGATTTGATCGAGGTAATGCGCTCAGTGGAGTGGTGGCAGCACGGGCAGGTGACCGAACTGTTAAACGGCGATTTCAGATACTTCCAGAGCATTCCTTAGCACGTTCGAGGATGAACGTATGTTTAAGTGGGAGAGAATGTAACGACCCGACCGGTCGTTTTGAGCTCTAGCACGTCATTCGGTAGTTTAAGGCCACGAGAAGCTTCATTTAAGGTATTATGACTTGTAGGCGTGGTCGAAATTGAATTTTGGGAAGTTCGGAGTCGAACTGGAAAGAAATTTCTCATTTCGGAAGCCTTAAGTTGGAAGAATTGACTAAGATTGTATTTTTGAGTAAATGGCCTCAGAATCAGGATTTGAATGTTCCAGCAGATTCGTATGATGATTTCAGACTCGGTCATATGTTCGGATCGGGTTTCGGATGACCTGGGAGCATTTTGGCTCATGTTGTAAAAGTTAGAAAGATGTGAATGTGCGTGCAAGAAGAGCATAAAACGGTTCATGGGCTTGGGGACAAAGTAGTGTCGTGGAATGAAATCACTCGAAGTGAGTGCGAATTGAGTCTATGTATTGATTTGGAGTTATCATCATCCCTAAGGTGAGTGCGTGTTGTATTAAGGTATAAGATGGGTCGTGTTATATGAGCTTATGGAAGGTTTGATTGAATCTCATTGCGGTATTGTGGCGGTTTTAGTGTATGGGCATTTTGTGTTACTGTTCATCTTGATCTACGACTTGAGCAAAGTGGGGGGAAGGGGGGGGAGTCTGTTGTCGATAAGTTGATCGCGAGGCTAAGTGTCGTATCAGTTTCAGTTGGAGGTATTTAGGTGAATAAATTATGTCCTGCAGAGGTAGAGTTTGAGAATGACGCGAGTAATGGAAATTTGGAAAAGTTAGATGTTCAGACATGGGGGAAATGGCCTGTCATGGGTAGGCGGATTTCGGAAGGATTATGGTGGCATAGACTATAACCTGAGGATTTGCATGTTTTGTGATTATGAGAATTCACTCGTGTGTCGTTATGGTTCTCTTAAATTAAGTTAAGTAAAAGGTTTCTATATGATAAAGTGTTCGCCTTAAAATAGTGGTTCAGGCGTTATGATGGAAGTCTTGTGTTATTTCATATTGGCTTGTTAGGTGCAGTGAGCAGTATTGAATTTGAGGTAAGGATCAAGGTTGCGGTTCAGTGTTGACAAGGATTTCACGAGCTCGGATGAGCAAGGAAAGGGATTTGGATGTTTAGAGTAAGCTGGTATTGTCTTCAGCATCACCTGAGATCGGTGGTTGTGCAAGAGGCTTTGCGTTCGTGTTGCAGATTTCTTGGTAGGCTTTACAGCATTTGTGTGGCCGGTGGTATGAAGGTGCAGACTTGCTATCTAGTGCATGAGGTCGTGGAAGTGTATTCAATGCGAAAATTGTATGAGTGTTACATGTAGGCATTTAATTGATTGAAGATTCAGACAAAGTATAAAGAAGTATCATATTGTTTATTTGAGAGTTTATGTCTGGAGGCTGCTCGGTTCATTTGGTTGCGGATATAGGGGTTTTGCTCCAGCTATGATGGTTGTTCTTGCGTTGTATAAGAAAAAGTGGGTTATAATGGACCCAGGTAAGGCCATTAGCCTAGCTCGGTGCGAGCGGAATAGACTTGAAGGTTGTGAATGGATATAAATATAATTATTGGCTCCATTTGAGTCAAAGATGTTCGTTTATGTATGGCGCTTCTCTCGGAGGCATATTAGAACATCAGATGTTGTTCCATCAACGTTCATTTCAGGTAATATTATGATGGTGTCATGTGAGTTGTGCAATGGCTTGAAAATTTCTTATGTGTTGAGGTTCCGCATAGTGATGATGTTATGTGAGCAGGATAGCTCTTGAGATTCAGTGTGTGTGTGTGTGTATGTGTATATATATATATATATATATATATATATATATCTCACTTCAGTTGTGCTTGAGTTTTTGTAGCGTATGGCTATACCAGTCTCCCCAGGATGGTGGTATGCACTTAGCGTGCTTGTGACCGATATTTAGTATTATGTGGTAATGAGCAATTTAGCTCGGTGTGTATCTCCTTACGTGAATTTTATGTGTGGATCGGGTGGCACTCCTCAACGGTTATGTTATTTGGATCGGGTGGCACGCCGCCACGGTTATGTTATTTTGATCTGGTGGCACGCCGCCACGGGCATGTTATTTGGATCAGGTTGCGCGTTGTAACAGTGTGATGTTGAGTACGGTCCCCTATATCTATTTCCTAGTGTTTTGCTTTCTATTTTCTGAGGAAAGTTCATAATAGTTGCGTGAGTTGAGTAGTTCCTTCCTGAGTCATTTATTTACGTATCGCGCTCGAGTTGTCGCCTATTGGCGCATTGTGGCATCATGTGAGACTGTTGGTCATGTTTGGGGTGATTTGTTGCCTGAGCAGTTCATGCTGGCTGAGACGAGATTATTGGACTAGGGATTAGTGCGATAAGATTATGTGAAGTATATTAAAGGACAAATATCATTATTTGGTTCGTGGTGAGGGGATGATTCTAGTCAAGAGGAGGGATTCAATGATTTGTTGACTCTGCAGTTGGTTATAAATTTCTACACATCTCCTCCGTTGCGGTGGTATCATAAGCATTATAGCAGGACCTATATATAAGTCGTGAGGTGCATTGGGAGCATCAGATTCGTTGAATTTTGGCTATTAAGGTCAGGGAATATCGTTATGGTTAAATGATGAGTTATGTGGTGTATGGTGCTAATCCAGCAGAGACATGCAATCATATTATGGCACCTCATGTAGTGATTAATTTGGTGTTCATATATTGGAAACATGTCTGGCAGAGGATTTCGGGTATTGGAACTGGGTTCTGAGCTCATTGAATGTATAAAAGAAGATATCTTCGGATTTGATCGAGGTAATGCGCTCAGTGGAGTGGTGGCAGCACGGGTAGGTGACCGAACTGTTAAACGACGATTTCAGATACTTCCAGAGCATTCCTTAGCACGTTCGAGGATGAACGTATGTTTAAGTGGGAGAGAATGTAACGACCCGACCGGTCGTTTTGAGCTCTAGCACGTCATTCGGCAGTTTAAGGCCACGAGAAGCTTCATTTCAGGTATTATGACTTGTAGGCGTGGTCGAAATTGAATTTTGGGAAGTTCGGAGTCGAACTGGAAAGAAAGTTCTCATTTCGGAAGCCTTAAGTTGGAAGAATTGACTAAGATTATATTTTTGAGTAAATGACCTCAGAATCAGGATTTGAAGGTTCCAGCAGATTTGTATGATGATTTCAGACTCGGTCATATGTTCGGATCGGGTTTTGGATGACCTGGGAGCATTTTGGCGCATGTTGTAAAAGTTAGCATTTTAGAAGAAATTTCATAAGTCTGGGTTGAAGTGCATTTCAGTGTTATTGATGTCCGTTTGAGATTTCGAGTCTGGGAATAGCTCTGTTTGGTGATTCTGGTATTAGGAGCGCGATCAGAAGTGAATTCGGAGGTCCGTAGGTCATTTTGGAGTCATTTGGCTAAAGATAGAGAATTAGAAGGTTTTGCGGAATTGAACTGGAAGTGGAAATTTTTATATTGGGGTCAGATTCCGATTCTGAAAGTTGAAACAAGTCCGTAATGTTTAATGTGACTTGTGTGCAAAATTTGGGTTCAATCGGACGTGATTTGATAGGTTTTGTCATCGAATGTAGAAATTGGAAATTTCAAAGTTCATAAAGATTTAATTGAGTTGCGATCCATTTTTTTGATGTTATCTGATGTGATTTGAGGTCTCGAGCAGGTCCGTATTATGCTTTGGAACTAGTTGGTGTGATTGGACGGGGTCTCGGGGGCCCCGGGTGAATTACGGGTGGTTATTGGATTGAATTTGGAAGTTTGAGAAAGGCTAAGGTTGCTGGTGTCTGGTGTAACCGCACTTGCAAGGTTTTGGCCGCAGGTGCGGAGCCGTAGGAGCGGCCTTGCTGTCACAGAAGCGAAAAAGGACTGGCTGGGCTAGGGGCACAGGTTCAAGGTTGTGTCTGAACCTGCGAAGGCACAGATGCGGAAAAGGAGGCAGATGTGCGGATCCGTGTCGGGCAAGGGGAGTGCGCAGGTGCGAGGTTTGGGCCGCACCTACAAGGCCACAGGTGCGGCGGTTCGACCGCAGGTGAGGAGGCCGGGTCTGGGCAATGTGTTATTTTAAAAGCTGGATTTGGCCACTTTCTTTCATTTTTCTCTTGGCTTGGGCTTGGGCGATTATTGTAGGGTTTGAAGAGGGGGTTTCATCATAATATCAAGGTATGTTATCCCCACCCACAGTGAGTTAAATACATTGATTATGTATAGATTTTTAACATTGAAATTTGTGGAAACTTGGGGTTTTGGTAGAAATCTGGAAAATTTATATTTTTGGATTTTGGCCACGAATTTGGGCATGAAATTGAGGGTGAATTAAATAGTTGAGTTAGTAAAGCTATAGGTAAATTTATCTTCGAAAAATTTCGGAATCCGGGCATGTGGGCCCGAGGATTATTCTATCGACTTTTCGTTCGAGGTTAGGAATTTTTATAAATCAGCTTGTAATGAGTATTAATGGGTTTCAATAATTTTTGGCTAGGTTTGGAGCGTTGTGCATTGATTAGAGCCATCAGAAGGGCGTGGAATGTCAGTTATGGAACTTCGGAGCAGGGGAAGTCTCCTTTCTAACCTTGTAAGAGGGAAATGTCCCCATATGTAAAATAATTAAATATGTGCTACTATTTGTGGGGGCTACGTACACACGAGGTGACGGGAGTCTGTGCGTAGCTACTATTATACTTATGTCCGAGTAGTCTAGGACCCAAAAACATGTTTTATTTGTCGTACTTGTAACTTTACTGATAAATTTAAAAATCTTCAAACCTTATCGAACTGTGCAAATGAATTTCTATAAAAGATTTAAATACTATCTTCATGACCATTAAAAGAAAATTTATCACTTCCTTGGGTAATTGTTTTCCTGATAAAGTCTGGATTTACTGTTTGAATGTGTGTATCTATGAGTACCTGCGTCGCACGTATAATTCGCGAGCGGGGTAACTCTATTATTTATATATGTACCTGTGTCGCATGTATAATTCGCGAGCGGGGTTACTCTATTATTTATATTTGACCGCGTCGCATGTACGATTCGCGAGCTGGGTAATAGATGCATTTATGGTTCGAGCCGTTCAACCCTTCGGCAGTGCATATTTTAATATTGTTGGTTCGATACATTCGATCCTCAGCATGTCTTGTGCATGATATTTGCTGAGTACTTTCTGAGATTTTTAACTAGTTACTGGCCTTGAATTATAAGTTGTCAACTGAAATGATGAAGATTTAAAGTTTGTAATTGTGGAAGAAGTTGTTATTTCCTACCACTATTTGTTAATTACCTATGATATCCATGCTTAGTGTCACCCTTGATTATTATTAAATTGCCCTCTAGCAAGTGTCAAATTCGACCTCTCGTCACTACCTGTTCGAGGTTAGGGATACTTACTGGGTACACGTTGTTTTCGTACTCATACTACACTTGTTGTGCATTTTTATTGCACAGGTACATGTATATCTAGTAGCCCCGCTTGACGCAGTGATGTGGCTGACATGGAGACTTAGGTGAGCTGCTCCCCTCGGGACGACCCGCAGCTAACGGAGTCTTCCTCGGATGTATTGTACTCTCTTTACTGTCCCATTTGTATTATAGACGATTATTGTATTTCATTTTGTTTTTCTTAGAAACTTCTCATGCACTTGTGACATCGAGTTCTGGGATGACTTTGGGATGTATTTGTTAAATGAATTGTTAAAACATCGTTATTTACTCAGTAATTTTTATTTATTTTTCATATAATGAAATGAAAAGTAACGATTTCAAAATACTAAAATAAGAATTTTAATTATCTATTGAGTGTTGGCTTGCCTGACAATGGTGTCCGGCGCCATCACGACCTTAGCGGATTTTGGATCGTGACAACTGTACAAGGATGGGACTGGACCATGTCATACCCATATATGTATACAAGCATATCATACCAAAACCAAAAGCAGCTCTGGATCAAGTGGAGCACGCCAACTCTCGCCGATCAACAGAGGAATCAAATCACGAGTCCATGAACACAAGCCTAGAATTGTTGGACGAAAGACGCGAAGCCGCCTTTGTTCGATTAGCCACACAAAAATATCAGATCAAAAGGTACTAGAATCGAAGAGCCAATCTTCGACATGTTAACATCGGGGACTTGGTGCTAAGAAAAGTCACCCTCAACACCCAAAATCCGAATGAAGGAGAACTGGTCCAGACTGGGAGGGACCATATCAGGTCCTCGAAATCATCGAAAAAAGATCCTACAAGCCTGGCACGATTAACGGCGAATAACTACCGAGAAATTGGAACATATCGCTCCTAAAATGATACTATTGCTAAGGTTTCCCCTCCATTTTTCATTTATATTTTAAACTGACCACTGCAGGTGTTTGATCAGGAACAATGATGTATTCTTCAACATAAAGTCTTTAGCCCTGGAAGGATGCGTTGCAATCTTTTTCCCTTAGAATGGTTTTGTCCCTAATGGGTTTTCCAGTGAGGTTTTTAATGAGGAAACCATTGATCGTGCTAACTTAGAAAAATTCAACAGTATATGGGGCTTCTTTATAATCAACCTCGAATAATGGGGGCATTTCCCTCGAATGTCAACTTCGTTGCAAGGAAATTACTTCGCAGGGTGTCGATAGGTAAATTTTGTAAGGGCCAAACGGTCAAATGAACTGTGCCCATATAGGTTGCTCGAGCCCTGATACCAAACATGTACGCATGTATAATCATTTATTAAGAGAAGTAATTTTTTCCTTGCCGATATCTCATGCCTTCGAAAAATTTTCTACTTTATAATTTCATACTCTCGGCCTATTGTGCAAACAGGCTTAAGGGCCGGTCATAGCTAGAGTTCGAACAACTACCCCCACGCTCAGGGACTATCGTCCGAAAACTAGACGAGATCGAATTATTAAAACTTCGAGATCATAAGACCTTAAAGTCAACCCNCCCCCCCCCCCCCCCCCCCCCGCTTGGGACAGACACTTCGGGCAAGCTCGAAGTGAAATGGGAAAATAAGCCCAAGAGGCAAGTCCCAAACTCAAAAGACTACATCCAAATTAACACGGTTTGGAGACGTCTGAATTCCATAATAAAATAGGCCTTCGAATTTTTTCATAAACTAGCTAAAAAGGCTACCCTCGGCAAAATAATAAAGGGCTTAGATAATATCAAGCCTTGAAAACTCTAATGAGTAGAAAATTGTTTGAACTATCGAACAAATCCTTATTTCATGCTAAGGCATTACATACTTTAAAAATACAAATAATGAAAAACTTTTCTACGCCGAAAAAAGGGTGAAAGCCGGAAACATATCTTTTTTACAAAGGCCATATCGGCCTAGTACAAAAAGCCTAAGGGCTAATTTTTCTTTGAGTTCGAGAGACCGTCCTCACTCAAACAAAAACCTAAGAGTTATCTCACCTCGAGTTTGAGCAAGCACTCACTCGATCATAAAGGATATGCTTGTCTGGTCTCGATCGAATTACCTAAACCCCGAGCTAGAATACAATTTCATAAGGCAAAAATGAAAAAAAAAATTCATAAGACAGGAATGAAGCAAAAGTTCACAAGACATAAAGGAAAAAAACTCTTAATATATATCAAAAAGTTATTTACAATGTTAACGTTGACCGATCGGAATTCTATATAAAAATCTAAAAAGAAAGATACAGATTCTAAGTGCCTATTCTTCTCCAGGAGCAACATCTTCACCCTCGAGGTCTTCTCCACTATTGGACCCGCTCATGCTCCCGAAATCATCATCATAGGGAAAGGCCAACGCTTTGGCTTCAACTTCAAGCTCTTTTTGCATGTTTGATATCGGCAGTAAGATCGAAGACACGAGCGTGGATCTCCTCGAGAGTCTCCCTTTGAGACAGGCACTTGGCATGCTCGAAAACCCAACGTGCTCGAACCTGAGAAACTTCAGCAACTTCTTTTACTCGAGCTTGAGCGACTTCGGTGTCGGATTGATAGACGTCTGTGTTGCCTCAACATCAGCCTTGGCCGTCGTAGCTTCAAATTTGGTCACTACATGTTTATGTCCAGCTTCTCTCAATCGGAGGTTGTTGAACCCAACCGAGTCTGGAACTCCTCAATTTTCTTGGCTTGCACCAAGTTCTTCTCTTTCATGCTTTGGAGTTAGCCCTCGGCCGAGGTTAGTTGAGCTCGAGCAGCCTCTTATTCTGAGGCAAGACGGTCCATGCTTTTCTTCCATGTTATGGTCTCCGCCTTCACCGTATCTACTTCCTCATGAAGTTGCCCGATTATATTGAGCTTTTGCTGGACATGTGGGATCGAACTGCTAGCCATCACACTCGAATTGATGTCATAAACTTCTAAGGTTCTTATTTCCTGCTCGATCAGGTCGCTTTATTCTTTTTTGATCCGCAACTAGCTCGGCTTGAAGGCCATTTACCTCCTCTTCTCTTTGCTCACTGAGGAAGCTTGAGGGCACCTTTCTCCTCAATGAGCCCCCTGAATTCTGCCACATATCGGCTCAGCTACCCTTGAGACCGAAAGAAAGTTTCGTAATGAAGCATCGAGGCCTACAAAAATAAAAAAGAAATATTTAAAAGAGAAAAACACAAGCATGGAAATTGATATTGACAAAGAAACTAAGGGCTTACCCTATTCAAAGCCTATTGGGCCTCGTTAAAGAGACACGGTGCTCCACTTCATCCATCAGAGCTTGGTCTTCCTCGATAAACAAACTCCGAAGATAACTAGCCACCCCTACGAGGACTGCAAGGAATCGTGCATCCTTCGAGACCGAGATGAAGATTGTATGCTTGCACCCGGGATCGACACTAGGGGACGGAAACTGGCTAGTTAGTTTGAAACTCGAAGAATCTTCGCATGAGATCTTCCTCGGTATCTCTAAGTCGCTCAGATGAGCAAACTCGTCGACCCCAGCAAAATACTTTGGAAGGGGTCCTCCTCACCATGGTTTCCTTCTGCGTGAGAAGTCTTTACAGCCTGAGCATCCTGAATCATCTCCTCGGAGAATTAAGGAAATGATGGGGAATCTCCGATCTCTGCTGCCCCAAGTGGATCTTTTGGGGCATCATCTCTGTCTCGAGAAGCCTCGAGTCTGGCCTCCACAATTACTTCCATATACTTCTCACCCCGAGGTGAGGCACCTTCGGCTTCAGTCAGCTCGAGGACTTTGGCTCAGAATCATCATTTTTTTCTTCTTCTTCTTCTTTTTCTTCTGCCTCACTTAAAAGTTGGACTGACTCCACAGACAGCGGGATGACATTCTTCTTAGGCTTACGAGATGCTCTCTTTTTAGGCTCTTTCCCTTCGGAGGTCGAGGTCCTTTTCCTCTTCTCCTTTGCCGACTTCGAGAAAGGAAGTGAGGCTTCTTCATCGCCGGACGGGGGCCTCATAGTCGCATCTTTTCCGAGACCTGCAAAAAAGGAAACTAAGTAAGTTCAGAAGTGATGTTTAATAAGGCTTATCATGATTCTTGGCTTCCCACCGGCCCTTCGATAAATCGTGCCATGCCTTCAACATGTGTTGATGTCGAGACGAGGCTCCTAACCCAGCTCTCATGATGAGGAATCGCACCCGGCATCCAGGCAGCAGCTACACCAAAAATAAACATCGATAAGAGAAGATGATGAAGTGAAAATAACAAATAGAAATTAAAAGCAGAGTCATACTTACATTTCATATTCCATCTCTCACGAAATGGCATGCTCTCAGCCGGAATCAGGTTTGTGGTCTTCAGTCGAACGAACCGGCCCATCCAACCTCGATCTTTATCCTCGTCTATGCTAGAGAGGCATTGATGGTCCGACGTTGGAGTTTTATTAACCCGACTTGATAAAGTCAAGGGATGTGCAATCAGATCACATGATCGAGGGTGAAGGGAAGCTCATCGACTTTGCTCACAAAGAAATGGAGAAGTATCACAATCCTCCAAAATGAAGGGTGAATTTGACCAAGGGTCACTCGATACTTCTTGTAGAAGCCTATGATGACCGGATCGAGGGGAACCAACGTGAAAGGGTAAGAGTAGACACTCAACAACCCTTCCACATGGGTCGTGATCGCTTCTTCAGGGGCCGGTACCACGACCTCTTTGTTCCCCCAGTTGCAATCCTTCTTAACTTGTTCAAGGAAGATTTTTGATATCGAGCATATGTATATCGATACCGGTTCGCATTGACCGAGGACCGATGATGTCTTCTCGACTTTGAAGTGGAATTAATAACACACCCCCCGGGAACAAACTCCTCAGGCGTGGCTTCGCCGTTGTTTTCTCGTCGGTCGGTCGAGACGAGGAGGCGGTTTCTTTTTGTGGAACAGTTTTAGACATCTAAGCCATTTTAGTTTTTGAGGACAAAGAAGAATTGAGGATTGTGATATTTAGTGTTTTAGAAGAAACAAACAATAGAACTCAAAGATTTGAAGATAAAAAGCTTGAAAAATGCAAAGAACTTTGAAGGTTAGAGTAGAAGAGATTGAAAATAACGTTTGAACGAATGGAAAAAACACCTATTTATTGGCTTCACAATGACGATTCAAAGCTGGTAGTGGCCGACCATCGACTGATGCACATTAAATGCCTGAAGAACTGTACCGATAGGACATTTCGGTCACCTCTGTCACTTACATCACGGTGGTGAGTCATGGCAAATCAGGGTAAAGATCGGAGACTCAGTTTGTTTCTTGTCATTACACTCTAAAAATGAGGGGACTATCTGTATACGATCAAAATCGGGCTCACCCAATTTCATTTGATTAACCGAGACCAGGATGGTGAGCCAAGGATCGTCCCCGTGTTATATTAAACCGAGACATGAAGGTGCGGTACCAAGCTTGGGATTCGAAGTGCCTATTGAGATCGAGACTAGCAAGAATCGAGACCAAACAGGATAGACATCGAGCAATATCGAAGAAAGCCTGCTAACATAAAGCCGAGATATTCGTGATCGGTCGAGAATCGTGGCGAAAATCTCGGCACGAATCAAATCAAGAACGATTATTTAGCCAATCATGAGATTTCCTTCTGTATTTAGAATTGTACCATAAGTAGAATTCCTCTACTATATAAAGGGGGATTCTAATAATTTGTAATCATTTAATTCTCGCATAACAAAGCAATATAATACACTTTTCTCTCTTAAACTCTCTTGTTCTTCAGTTCAATTCATATTTCTTAACTATATACTCAATCGGTTTGAAGACCACCTAGCACGAGGGTCAAGTTGCATTTTATGCTAGTGTGCTTTATTTTGTAGTCAGTTGCTAACATTAATTGTCTTATTCATCAATTTGTGCGAAGTAAAATCGCATATTCTTAAAATCATTTATAAATTTAATTGTAATTCGATTTTAAGGGTGAACATAGTGCACAAGGAGTATGCTAGACAGTCCCAGATAAATCTCAGAATGCTTTTTATTAGCCTTTGTCACTGTACCCCATTATTCTCTATGAGTTGTAGGAAGTCTATAGGAAGGGACCTTTCTCCCTATCTTGTCAATTTTCCCCGATTAAAATTTGGTTATTCTCTATTTTCTTAATCACCATCTCAAGTGCCAAGCAATTGTTTTTTATATTAAAATTAGAGTCGACATCATAAATAGGGATGTTAATGGTTCAGTTTGTACCATATCAAAATTTTGGGTTACTCTAGTGTATATACTGTATCATTTTGGTGTTTTTTATATCTGTGTGGTTCAATTAATTTTTATTTTTTTTAAAATACCATCAAAAACTGATGTTTGTTATAAACTGCCGTGATCTCCATAATATGTACTTAGAAATGTTGAGACAGCTCTAACTTAAGTGAGGGCATTTTAGTCTTTATACATATATTTCAGTAACTGTAATTAGAAAGTAGTCCATCCTCTATTCATCATCTTAAGTAGTTTATATATATAGACCATGTACTGTCACATCATCACTTAGTGGAATAACTGACAATAACCATTACATTTTTTGTCCTGCTATCTAGTGTTCATACTCACTTCTGAATCTCAGATTATTTCATGTACCAGGTTAGTTGAGCTGGATACTCTAGCTTAGATGCATCTATCCACTTCTGCACCGTAATACTTAAATCTTCTTGACGAATTCCAAAAAAATCTTGAAAAAAGTGGGTCGAATAGAGAGCAATTGGGTCAGATTTCTGTAAAGCAGGTCAAAGGAAATCAATCAAATCCAGGCATCGGAAATCATCACTAACAATAATCAATTCGCATCACACGTGCTCATATGTTACAACATTGCAAAAAAAAAAAAAAAAAAAACACAAATATCACAACAATAATAAGCCCATGACTCAACAACAATGTGTACAAAAATTTCAATAAAACCACAAAACAAAAAGAATAAACTAAACAATGAAAGTATGTCGTGTAATAACAACTTCAATTAAATGCATATAAGTAACCTAAGAGTCTAAATTCAGTCAATTACCACATATAAGCTCGTGCACACACTCGTCACCTTATGTACACGTCTTCCACATAATTCAAACAATGCAATTAGACCAAATCCTTCGGAAAACTTCCCCCACACAAAGTTATACAAGATGTTTACCTCAATTAGGTCAAATCAACACTCAAAAATAGCTTTTTCCTTAAAATTCTCCTCTGCACGACTCAAAAAAATCATCACTTAATATCATTAAGCGAATCAGGAGAAACCAATTAAGATTATTAAACTTAAGATCTTAACACAATTTTCCAAAAGTCAATTGCGGGCCCGCCTAGTTAAATCCGACTCTAAGGGTAGATTTCGACTACTCATAATCCCACAATTTCATATATATATATTTTATTTTCAAATCCGAGTCTAATTTGACACTCAAATATAGAATTTTTATTTTCCAAAACATAGACTAAATCCCCCAAAAATTCATGTAGATTCTCATGGTTTAGATGTTAAATCTTATAAACAATCATGTAATACAATTGAAATTGGATTAAAATCACTTACTCAATTGTTGTGTTTGAAAATCCCTCCACAAAATAACCTCTTACCGAGTCTGGGTTCTAAAATATGATAAATGAAGCTAATTGCCGAAATCCCATTATTTTGTTTAGCTGCAGAAGCCGAAAATACGACTTGGGGTTCACATTGCGAACCTTGCAAATGCGGAGAATGTATCACAAAACCGATGATTGCGATACTCAGGGGATGTCGCAAATGCGTCACTGACTTCGCATTTGCAAAGTCACTCCCTTTGCAAAATCGGCCCAAATGGTCGGAAATGCGAGATGTCCCAGCCCAGGTCTCATATTTGTGAGGAAGGCTTTTGTCACGCTCCAACTCGGGAAGCGCGATGGGCGCTCAACTGAGTGAACCCGGTCAAGCAAGCCTGTTAGATACTTTCAATCCAACTCACCCATGACCAAGAGAAGACATAATTTTATTAATTAGACAATAGGAAGATTATGTATACAATACTAAATTATTTCATTAGTTACATCATATTTAAGTCTCAAAATACACACATTCTTATGGTTTGAGTGGAAGAAATGATCAAAACACAATATAACTTATTTGACTTATCTAGCACCCATGTAGAATCCACATTGTGTCTATGAAGCCTCTAAAAGATACAAAATAGTGTTATGATAGTGCCAGCAACAAGGCTCCAGCTATACCTCAAAATGTGATAATAATATGAACAAAAGATACGATACATGACCCCGGATGAAGTGGGGCTCACCAAGTCTGCTAGGAAGAGGATGTACCACTATCGTTGATCAACACTGCCTGCTATGGAGCCACTTGTATCCATTTAAAGATGCAGTGCACCCGGAAAAATGGACGTTGGTACCGTCGAATAGTACTAGGATGTTTATCTCAATAGAATGAATGATAATACAAGGAGGAACAATCATGAAATCAACAGAATCCTCAATCAATAACAAAACATCAAGTTAAGAATCATGTAAGTTTTCAAGTAAGTTTCCATGGTCTTAGGTTGGGATATCCTTGGTGCTGATGTACCGTAATTCAACAAAATCATCACTCCGTATAAGAACTTGATGTTTCAAATGAGACGACCTAGCCGATCTTTGGTGCTGATGTACCGTATATCAACAGAATCATCACTCCGTATAAGAATACGGCGTGTCCGATCATGAGTTGATCGGCTAGGTCTTCTCATTTGAGACATCAACCATCACCACAATTTTAATTATAATTTCCAGCAAAGTCACCACCATGTGCGCGGCATGGCTCCCCATCACGTCCGGATCGGCTAGGCTGTCACATTCGAGACATTACCTTTTTCAATCAATCATCACACTTCATACTTCTTTCACATTTTTTCAATTCATTGGCACTAGTGGCCGCAATGATAAAGTCATTCTCGGTACTTGGCGGTATTTTATAATTCCAGTTCCCCTTTCCACGTTCAAACACCATTATCATCATCAACAACAATAAGGCTTTTCATTAAAGATATTAAATACACATATGAGCAATTTGGGAATCTTAGGCACATAGGTTTTTCATACAATATGGCACAACAACCTTTTTTCGATATTGACTTGAAGTCTTAACATTTTTAACACATATTCCATATTTTGAACACATCCTCAAATGGTTAGATGACATGGTGAAGCATTTAGAATACTTATTGATCATATATCTTTCAACACAAGCACATTCGGAATAGCCAATTCTATAATGATCAATTTGGGACTTACAACAATCATATGAAAACCGTGGGATTCAATTCTAAGGAGAAGGGTTTTAGCCAACATACCTAAACTGAGCTTCCTTATACTTTAAAAAGTTTCGGAATTCTTAGCAAATTCAATTTATTTTTAGAAATATAGCAAGTTGAACCAAAATTAGGAAGATTACCATGATTCTAGCTCACTTGAGCATATTATCAAACACTAAATATGCATTAAGGCCTTTGAGGCATTTTTTATGAAAGATTACATCATCCCTCAAAGCATTTTCTACCATTTTTAGATCACAATCTTCCTACATTCTTTGATAACACATGCATGCAAGATGACAACCCTCACCCCCAAGAATTATCTTTCTAATTATCCTTCTTTTAGTAAATTTTCAAAATTGAGATCTAGGACATAGATTATTACCTTTAGGATGAAGACTTTCCTTGTTAATCTTCAATGATTGAGCAAGAATTGATGCATAATAGGTTGGAGGTTACTTCCCCACCTAAGCACTCTTTCTCAATCTAAAAGTATCAGAAATTTGCTCAAAATGGCATATGTTTTAACGAATTAGGACCGGGTTACAAAAACACAAAAATGAAGCTGCGGGACAGGATCTGCAGTCGCATATGTGACCACATAATGATTGTGCTGTCCGCAAAATGGTCGCAAAAAATGGCCTATGGAACTAGGATGGCCTGCTTCACTCTGCGACCGTTATGCGGCCCGCAGACCAGTTCTGTGGTCACATAATGCGTCGCAGAACCTCCCTCCATAATATTCCAAGGCTGATTATGCGATCAAATTGCGGCTCGTGAAATGGTTATGCGATCACATAACTGGCCGCGAAATTGACACAAAACATGGCCAACTAGCTATTTCACTCTACGGCCATTTTGCGGCCCGCAGAGTGAATATACGGCTGCATAATGGGTCGGTGAAAAATGCCCAACTCTGCAAAAATATTTTCCTTCAACGACCGAGCGCACTATTCAATCCAAAAATTCCGAACCCCGGTTTTTAGGAAAAATTATCAACCTCTACGTCTACCCTGGCATTACAAAACCCCAGTTTTAGGAAAACTTTTACAGGGACTTACAGCTTCGCAACGACAAAGTCTGCGAGTCACTACCCCTTCAAAAATGCGATAAATATTTCGAAAAAGTGGTGATCGCAAATGTGAACTGGTGCTCGAATTTCTGATAAATGTACCACCAGTTGTTGAGAAACAAGCCAAAATCAATTCGAAACGCGTCTGAAACTCAAACGAACCCTCGGGGCTCCACACCAAAAATCCACACAGGTCTAAATGTATCATACAAACTCGCTCGAGTAATTAAAGCACCCAAATAACATCCGTTACGAATCGAACATCAAAACACATGATTTTTTACAATGAACTCACAAATCACTAGAATCACAACCAAGCATCTAATTCCTGTCAAATCAACTCAGAAATACGCCAAATTTTGTATACAAGTTCCAAATAACAAAACTGACCTATTCCAAGTCCTGAAATTAAAATCTGAACCCGATAGTCATAAAGCCAACCTACGGTTAAACTTAAGGAATTTTTAAACCTCCAAATTGCTAACTTCCGACAACACAAGCCAAATTAATCTAGGAACCTCCGATTTCAATTCCATGCATACGCCTAAGTCCAATAAACACTATGTTAATCTATTGGAACTCTCAAAATACTGTTTTGGGGTTGTTTTTCAAAAAATCAAACCTCGGCCAATATTTCCAGCTTAAGCTTCTAAACCAATAACCAAAGGATCCAAATCATTCCAAAACTTGTCCAAAACCAAACTAAACACCCACGGAAGTCATAAAACCACAAACACATATATGAAAAGCAACAAAAGGGTAAATGGATCTTAAATACACAAAATGATCGGTGGTTCATTACAGATGCCTTCTGCATTTTTGGATACTTCCACTCCCAGAAAACATTTCAATTTACCAAAATCATTCATGTGAAATCATTTACCAGGATAGGTTTTGAACTCGCGGATAGCCTCAGGCTCATTTCCATAGATAATCAGATCATCAACATACATAAGGACATTTACTCGGACTTCACCCTTTTCCAGAGTAAAAAGAGAGTAACTACGTAACGAGAGTATGAGTGCTTGAAACCATAGTCCTCCAAGGCAATAGGCAACTTAGCAAACCAACACCTCAATGTTTGTTTTAATCCATAAAGGAAATTCCAAAGTCTGCACACTTTTTCTTGGACTTGTAACTCGAAATCTAGGAGGAAATTTCATGGATACCTCTCCTCAAGTTCACCATGCAAGAAGGTATTATGTACATCCATTTTATGTAACTTCCAATTCTTTGCCACTGCTACGCCAAAAATGTGTGGACAATCACCATTTTTTCCACTGGGGAAAATGTTTCATTATAGTCAATCCCTATATGTGATGATTCTTGAGAATAATTAGTTGGGTTTTGCATCGCTCAATTATTCCATATTAGTTGTACTTTATCTTATAAACCAACCTGCAACCGAGAGTCTTTTGGTTAGGAGGAAGATCATCCATTAGCAATGTTCTGTTATTTTCCAACGCCTGTATTTCTAGTCTCATTGCTTTTCTCCACTTGCCATATTTCACGGCCTCAGAGAAATGAGCTAGTTCACATGCTGCGGTGATTGCTGCAAGGAAATCCCTTTGTTGTAAAGAGAATATATTGCAATTCACATATTATGTTAAAGAATAAGACGTACCTGAGTGATGGTGTGAATTGGATGGAGGACAAGATGGAATCCATTTATGGATAACATTAGTAACATAATCACGCAAATGGACTGGTGTGTGTTTTTTTTGCAGCGTTTGCGTCCCAATTGTTCCTCCTATATTATTTCATCTTCTTCAGTTTAAGCCACAACCTTCTAGTGAACATTTTCTTCTATCTAGGCTTTATGGTGATCCTCCACGCCGAGCTCGTCTTTATGAGCTTGGACTTATTCATGGCACACCTCGCTTTAGACTCTTCATCCTCTCCTATTACCTCTATATGTAATTGTTTTTTATTTTCATCCCTACTAGTGTTATGTGTTGAATAAGGGAATTTAGTCTCATAGAAATCAACATCTCGTGAAACAAGATATTCTTTATTCTTTAAATCTTATACCTTCCAACCCGTCTTTCCATAGGGATATCCCATGGAGATAAACCGACGTCTTCTACTTGAAAATTTATCACCCTTTATCCCTAAGCTTCGAGCATAACATAGCGAGCCGAATACTCGAAGATGTCCATAATCAGTCACTCAACCATATAATAATTCATAACGTGTATTTCCATGCTAGATTAAAGTCGGAGTTTGATAAATGAAGTGACAAGCCGTCAAAATACATCCCCCCCTCCCAAAAAAAATCAATTGGCAAGTTACTTTGAAAGCACAAGCTCCGAGCTACATTCTAGGTATGATGATGCTTTCTTTTCACTCTTCCATTATGTTGGGGTGATACTATATGAAGTTTGAAAGACAATCCCACATTAAAGAATATAGTTTTTTATACATGTAAACTCTATTATATTATTTCTCCTAAAGGTTTTAACTTTCTTACTGAATTGTCTGTGTAAGGCCCCGTGAAAGTTTTTCTAAAAATCGAGGTTTCGTGATTCCGGGTTAGGAGTAGGTGTTAATGATAGTAGAAATTCATCCTAAAATTCGGGTTAGGCGTAGGTGTTAGTTTTTTCTAAAAACTGGGGTTTCACTTACTTGAATGCTCGTCGCGGTTCATATTTTTTGCATTGAACAGTGCACGGGGAAGTTGAAGGAAAATGTTTTGCAGAGTTGGGCATTTCTGCGACTCATTATGCGGCCGTATAATTACTCTGCGGGCCGCAAAGTGAGGCAACTATTTGGGACATTTTTTATGTCATTTTCGGGGCTAATTATGCGACCGCATACATTTTGCGGGCCGCACTTTGATCACATATCGAGCCTTGGAACTTTTGTGAAGGGAGGTTCTGCGGAGCATTATGCGACCACAGAACAGGTCATCGGGCCGCATAGTTATGCAGACCGGTACAGTTTCGGAGGCCCTCTTTCGCGGCCATTTTGCGGACCACATAAATATTATGGGGTCGCATATGTGACCGCGGATCCTGTCCCGGGACTTCATTTTTGGATTTTTATAACCGGACCCTACTTCGTTAAAATAGATGCCATGGTCCATTTTGAGCAAACATCTGATACTTTTAGAGTGAGAGAGAGTGCTTAGAGTGGTTGAGTGATCTTCAACAAATTATCCGTCAATTCTTGCTCAAATCATTGAAGATTAAAAAGGAAAAATTCACTAAGTCTTCATCCTAGAGGTAAGAATCTATACCCTAGCCATTAATTTCAAAAATTAATAAAAATGAGTAATTAGCAAGACCAATCATGGGCAGGGGAATTGTTTATCTTGTATGTACTTGTTATCAAAGAGTGTAGGAAGATTGTAAGCTAGAAATGGTAAATAATGGGTTGTGGGATGATGAAGTTTTTCATAAAAGGATCTTAAAATCTTAATGCACACCTAATGGTTGATAAAATGCTCAAATGAGCTAGAATCATGATCGCCTCCCCATTTTTGTTCAACTTGTTATCTTTCTAAAATATATTGAAGCTGCTAAGAATTCCGAAATATTTTAGAGTTTAAGGAAGCTCAATTGAGTTTGTTGGCTAGACCCCTTTCGTAGGATTGTATTCCACGGCGTTCATGTAAGTTATGTAAGATCCGAGTTGATTATTAAGAAATTGGTTACCCTGAGTAATCTTGTGTTGAAATATATATGTTCAATATGTGTTCCAGATATTTTTATTCAGGCTATTTTATCTTTTGATGATATATTCAAAGTGTGGGGGTTGTGTGTGTTATAAATGTTACGATTTCAAGTAATGCTTGAGTGAAGGTTACCATGCCAAATTATGTGAAAAACTTCTATATGTCTAAGACTCTTAATTACTCTCATGTGTACCTAAAAGCCTTTAATTGAAAAGTCTTGTTGTAGATAATGATGATGGTGTGTAAAAATGAAAAGGTGTGTAAAAATGAAAAGGTGTGTAAAAATGAAAAATGAAATTCGGCCAAGTGCCAAGGATAATATTTTAATTGTGGCCATAAGTGCCGATGAATTGAATAGATGTGAAGAAAGTATGACGTGAAATGATTGATAGAAAAGGTAATATTTCGGGTGAGACGGCCTAGCCGATCGGGCCGTGATCGGACGTCATGCCGTACATGTAGTGGTGATTGTCCCAGAAATTGTGATTGTGGTTAATGTCTCAAATGAGGCGGTCTAACCGATCGGGCCGTGACCAGAATCCGTGTAAAAGTACGGTGGTATTGTGAATAATGGCATACCAAAATTAAAGAGCTCCCCACCTAAAAATATAGAAATTTATTTGAAAATTAATGTGGTTTTTTAACTTGATATTTTGGTATTGTTTAAGGCTTCTATNCCCCCCCCCATATTATTATTCATTCTATTGAGATAGTGTCTGGTTATACATACTATATTATTTGACAGTACTAATGTCCCTTTTGCGGGGGCCGCTGCTTCTTTACCTGATGCAGGTAGTTTCACAGTAGGTAGCATTGACCAGTGGTTGCAGTGCACCTTTCTCCTAGTATACTTGGTGAGCCCCACCTCATTGAAGAATCATGTATCCTTTGTTCATTATGTTATCATGTTTTGAGGTACAGCTGGAACCTTGTTGCCGACAGTATCAATGTACTCCTTTGTATATTTTAGAGGCTTCGTAGACATAGTGTGGGTTGTATGTTGGTGTTGGGAAAAGTCAAACTATTCAGGTTATGTTTGAATCACTTATTCCACTTTAGCCTATGAAAAGGTGTGTATTTTGAGACATTAAAAATGAAGAAACTAATGGAAAGGTTTTGGTATTGTATTTATGATCTCCCTATTGTCTAATTAATGAAAATATTTCTCCTCTTTGGTCATAAGTGAGTTTGGGTAGAAGTATCTAACATGCTTGCTCGTCCGGGTTCACTCGGTTAAGCGCCGGTTGCGCTCCCCGAGTTTGGGGTGTGACAGTCTGTCTACCATAACAAAGAAATTTTTTATAGTTTGTACTTGTTCTTTCTTATCAATCAATAAAATAAATCCACACAGCACGCGTGTAATCATTTACAATAGTCAAAAAATACGATGCACCATAAGTAGAAGTTGTTCGATAAGGTCTCCACAAATCATAACGAATCAACTCAAGAATGCTGAAGCTCTATCTGTACTCTAAGGGAATTTATCTGTTGTTTGTTTAGCCCGATGACATACCTTGCAAATTTTATTCAAAATAACACTATTTTTTCCAAAATCTTCGGTAGGAATTAATTTTGTCACTTGTAGAGAGGGATGACCCAAACACCTGTGCCAAGGATCCAGCAAGCCCACACCACCGACCTTTTGAGCACATACCCTCTATTTGTTCTGGAAATAGTAGAGTGCTTCTTTTAGCTCACCTTCTACGATCAACATCCTTGAGGTGTGGTCCTGTATAGTACATAAAAGTTTCATGAAAAAGACCAAGCAATCTAAGTAATTGATTACTTGAGATAAAGAAATCAAGTTGCATATTAAGCCGGGCACATAAAGAGCATTTTTAGGACCAAATTTCATTTATGTTTCGTTGAGCCTTCGCTGGTCGCTATATCATTACTCTCATCAGGAAAACTAACAGGAGATTGCTCAATTTTTCGCACATTATGCAATAATTTTAAAGTCATATGATTCGTCGCTCCTCTATCGATGATCCAAGATACATAATTTTTCTTACCGGTCATCTTCTCATTCAAACTTATATGTTGGTGTTTCAACATAGCAATCAATATTTTCCACTGCTCAATGCTCAACGGGGAGGCCCATTATTTTTTTCCCAATCACAGCTGCGGAGACTCTACTACCATGGCCTATACAATATTCACGTGATACTGAGTGCCACGTCCGCAACCTCCATTCATTCCACCCCTTGTATGTTGTTGTTGTCCTCTATCGCGTCCAACTAATTTAATATTACCACGAGGTTTTTCTCCACACCATTCAAGTTACCTAACAACTGGAAGTTAATCATGTCCATTTGCTTGCAGTAGGTCACGTATTTTTGTCCTTCACTTTATTCTGACTTCTATAAGGGGATGTCCCTTGCACGACAAAGGCCATAACGTCACAACATTCATCTGTCCCTCGAGCCATCATGTTCACACATTCTTCTTGTACCAACATAGAGTAAACTCGATTCAAAGCTGGCAACAGATCTTGGGTGAGTAAGATCGACCTCAGTGTTCCATAAAGTCTTTAATCTAATCCCATAAGAAAAAGATGCACCTTCTCCTCTTCCCTTTTTTTTTCCAAGATTGCACCAAAATCACATGTGCACTTACTATATGTGCAAGTCGGTTTTTCATCAAAATTAGCAAGTTCTTCCTAGAGTTTTGTTAATCTTTCATAGTAATTTACTATGGTCATGCCCTTTTGTTTGCAATCCGCAAGTTCGGCCTTCAAGTATTGTATTCTTGGACCATTGGAGACCGAAAAACGTTCTTTGATACTAATCCTTAAATTTTCAGCAAGTTATATGTGTGGTATAGATAAACGCAATCTAGGCTCAATAGCATTCCAAATCCAAAAAACCAACAATGAAGTGATGGTCCACCAATCTTTTAGATCTGGAGACTTCTCATCCGGTCTCCTGATTGTCCGTCTATAAATTATAACTTTTTCCTCATCCTCAAGGTGGTCTCATTGACCTTGCCCAATCATCATAATTTTCTCCTTTTAGAGCCACTTGTATTATCAAAATTCCAGGATTATCATTAGATGTTATATCGTACGAAGATATGGTTTTTCGTTTCTTTATTTCGTCACCACCACCATTACCGCCGATAGTTGCTATGTCTTTACCATTGTTCCCTGCCAATGGTACGTCACTCTGAATTCTTTATGGTTTGGCTCAGTCTTGGCTCTAACACCAAGCAAATACGCAAGCACAAAATGGCCAATTGTGGAAAATAAAGACTTACCTTCTTCAATTGATTGAGAAGAATATATATACAAGTCAAATAATAAACCGTAGTCCTAACAAATATAGAAAATTAGGCCTAAGAAATATGAAAAAGAAAAATTAGTCCTACCAAATATGGAAAAGGAAGACTCTCATAGTCCTAATCATACAATATATTTACTATTCCTCGTTAAATTGTGATCATTTACTATCCCTCATTATATTGTAGTCTGAACCATTACATTGTGGTCATTATTATCCCTCAAATAAAATGGATTTGATCAGTGTTTTTTGTAGATGGAAAATATTTTTCTTTGAAAATATTATTCTTAAATAATTTTTCTGAAAAATTAATGATTTTATCGCTTATTTTTTCATGTTTGAATAGTGAATGTAAAACGTTTCTCAAAATATAATTTTTACATATTTTTTAAATAAAGGAGTAAAAAAATATATTTTTTGAATGTATAACTTATGCAAATACTATAGGATAGGGGTAAGGGTTAGAGGGTTGGGTTGGGGTATGAGATGGTGGGTGTGGTGGGGGATAGGGGTGGGAGCCGGGGTTCGGGGGGTTGAGGGGTTGGGGGG
>ML358321.1:0-35891 GCA_005239505.1 Nicotiana paniculata | reverse complement strand
AAGGCTATGGCCTCCACCCATTTTGACACATAATCAACCGTGACCAAGATGTACGTGTTCCCATATGAAATCACGAATGGCCCCATGAAGTCAATTCCCCAAACATCAAAGATATCTACCTCGAGAATTGAGTTTAAAGGAATCTCATCCTTTTTGGAAATTCCCCCGGCTCTTTGGTATTCATAACACCTCTTCACTAGGGTACTAGCATCCTTATACAAAGTGGGCCAAAAGAACCCACAACTAAGCACTTTAGAAACAGTTCTCACCCCTCCGTGATGACCACCATATGGCGAGGAGTGGCAAGACTCAAGGATGGCTAGTTGCTCTTCCTCCGGTACACATCACCGGATTACCCCATCGGTGCAAATCTTGAATAAATAAGGCTCATCCCAATAGAAATCCAAGCTATCCCTTCAAAGCTTCTTCCTTTGGTTAGAAGAGAGCTCACAAGGGACAACTCCGGTGACTAGGAAATTAGCAATATCCGCAAACATGTCATTTCTCTCATGGACATTGAAAGGAGTTGTTCATCAGGGAAACTATCATTGATCTCAAGTCCGTCACAAGGAAGTCCTTGCTCCTCCAACCGGGACAAATGATCGGCAACTTGATTTTCACTCCCTCTTCGATCCATTATCTCTAGATCAAACTCTTGTAACAACAAAACCCATCTCATAAGTCTTACCTTAGAATCCTTTTTGGTCATGAGGTACCGGAGTGCTGCATGGTCAGTGTGAACTATGACTTCGGCACCCATCAAATAAGCTCGAAATTTTTCCATGGCAAAGACTATAGCTAGAAGCTCATTCTCCGTGACTGTGTAATTCATTTGAGCAAAATTCATTGTCTTGCTGTCATAGTAGATTGGATGAAACACTTTGTTCACCCTTTTCCCAAGCACAGCACCCACAGCAACATCACTTGCATCACACATAAGCTCAAAAGGGGCACTCCAATTTGGTACTGTGATGATGGGAGTGGCAGTGAGCTTGTGTTTTAAGAGTTCAAAAGCTTGCATACACTGCTCATCAAAATTGAATTTGGCATCCTTCTCTAACAGCTTGCATAATGGATTCACCACCTTAGAGAAATCTTTGATAAACCGTCGGTAAAAACTGACATGTCCAAGAAAGCTCCGGACTCCTCTCACAGAAATAGGTGGTGGCAATTTTGAAATAAGCTTGATCTTTGCCTTATCAACCTCAATGCCATTCTTTGAAATCTCATGGCCCAAAAAAATTCCTTCCTCCACCATAAAGTGGCATTTTTCCCAATTCAAGACCAAATTTGTTTCTTCACATCGAGCAAGGACTTTATCAAGATGACTCAAGCATTCGTCGAAAGAATCCTCGACGACACTAAAGTCATCCATAAATACTTCTAGAAATTCCTCCACCATGTCGATGAAGATTGCCATCATACATCTTTGGAAAGTAGTTGGGGCATTATAAAGTCTGAATGGCATTCGAGCAAAGGCAAAAGTGCCATATGGGCAAGTGAAGGTGGTCTTCTCTTGATCCTTCGGGGCTATAAAAATTTGATTATATCCAGAATACCCTTCAAGGAAGCAATAATAGGCTCGACCTGCAAGCCTATCCATCATCTGATCCAAGAATGGTAAAGGAAAATGGTCTTTGCGGGTTACCATGTTGAGCTTGCGGTAGTCCATGCACACCCGCCATCAGGTAACCATTCTTGTAGGAATGATCTCATTCTTATCATTTTTTATCACTGTCATTCCACCCTTTTTCGGAACGCATTGGACTGGAGAAGTCCAAGCACTATCCGAAATTGGATAGACCACACCCGCATCAAGCCATTTTATGATCTCCTTTTTCACCACATCTTGCATAGCTTCATTGAGTCTTCTTTGATGTTCAACAGAGGGTTTGGCTCCATCCTCCAATATAATCTTGTGCATGCAAAAGGCGGGGCTAATACCCCGAATATCAGCCAAGGTCCAACCAATTGCTTTCTTCCTCCTCCTTAGCACTTTTAAAGTTGAGTCAACCTGCAATTGGGTTAGGCAAAAGGAAAGAATAACTGGTAAAGTACAAGAGGGACCAAGGTATTCATACCTGAGGTGGAAAGGAAGTGGCTTCAACTCCAGATTCGGAGGTTCTTCAATAGATTGGCTTTGTTGGTGGGGTCTTCCTGTTCTCCAAGTCCAATGATAATTTTCTGGGAGCATAGGAATAAGACCCCATGCCTTGAAGGGCATGGGAGCTCTCAAGTACACCATCCACCACTGATTCCTCGTGATTTAACAAGGCCAAATCCACAGTATCATCAACATGGATCATAACACTGGCATCATCAATAATAACCTCGGACACAAGGTCCATAAAAGAGCACACTTCGGTGTTGTTGAGTTGCTTCATAGATTTGCACACGTGGAAGACCGCTTTCTCATCACCAACTCTGAATGTAGGTTCCCCAGCTTCAACATCGACCAAGGCCTTCCCGGTGGCAAGGAAAGGCCTCCCCAAGATAATAGGAACCTCAAAATCAACCTCACAGTCGAGGATAACAAAATCTGCTGGCAATATGAACTTGTCCACTCTCACTAAGACATCATCAATAATACCTAGGGGCATCTTCATTGATTGGTCCGCCATTTGCAAATGCATAGAGGTCTCCCTAGGTTGTCTGATCCCCAAGGTATTGAAGGCATCAAATTTATGCTTGCCTTAAGATCACATAGGGCTTTTGCAAAGTCTGCACTCCCAATTGTGCAAGGAATTGTGAAGGCACCCGGATCTTCAAGTTTTGGTGCTACGGAGTGAACAATAGCACTCACTTGGTGAGTCATCTTAATGGTCTCACACTCCATGGATCATTTTTTTTTCACCAAGTCCTTCATGAACTTAGCGTATCCTGGCATTTGCTCCAAGGCCTCAACCAAAGGGACAATTATGGTAAGACTCTTCATCATATCAAAGAACTTTTTAAACTGGGTTTCTTGCTTCTGTTTTGCCAATCTCTGAGGATAGGGAGGAGGTGGCCTAGGCAATGGTGCCTTTGGGACCACCAGCTCCGGCACGTCAATTATGTGTTCCCTATACGGGTTCACATTTCTATCCAAATCCTCCCCATTGTCATGAATGTCAATTCTTACCTCACTTTCACTTTGCTCATCCAATGCTTGCTCCACATCAGCTGGTAGCTCATCTTGGGGTACAACCCTATCATCATCAATAACTTTCTTTTTCCCTGAAGTACTTGCCTCCACACCTTTTCCACTCCGAGTGGTTACCGCCATAGCATGACCGGTGTTGTTGTTGTTCCCACCCTTGGGGTTCACCACCGTATCACTTGGTAGTGCACCCTTTGGGCGTGTGTTTAAGGCTTGTGAAATCTGGCCCATTTGTACTTCAAGGTTTCGGATGGAAGTAGTGTGAGAGGATATCTGGGCATCGGATTCTGCATTCCTCTCCATCATATGTTTGAACATATTTTCTATCCGACCCATTTTCGAGCTTGAAGAAATTTGCCCATGAGATTGATATGGAGGAGGGTTGCTTGGTTGTTGGTACATCGGGGGCCTTTGAAAACCCGACCCTCGATTACCTTCACCTCCCCAATTAGTGTTGTTGTTCNCCAATTCCCTTCATTGTTGTTCCCCCATTGTCGGTCATTATTGTTGTTCCATTGACGATCATTGGTATTGCTCCAATTTCTAGCATTGTTATTGTTCCAGTTTCGTGGCCTTTGGTTCCCCCAGTTTTGTGTATTACCTTGACCTTGGTAGTTGTTTGCATACATAACATCCTCATCTTAGTCATTGTAACTTTCATCTTGTTCGTTACCACTTGGCCCTTTATCACCTTGATCACCATGGTTTTGCCTAACATTCCCCCGAGGTCTTCTTTGGTTTCCTTGCATATGAACTCCTTCCATAGTATTTACTTGCTTAGGCCCTTGCAAATGTTGGAGTTGGGCTTTAGAAAGTTGGTTCATGGTTGTTGTAAGCTCAGCAATTGCTTGCCCTTATTCTTGGAGTTCCTTGTGGAGACTATTCACACCGGTTTCCCCTTGAGGCACATTTGCTCTACTTTGCCAAGCCGAAGATGTGTCGGCCATTTCATCAAGAATCTCACATGCCTCCGGGTATGTCAACTTCATAAATTTACCACCGGCCAATTGGTTGACCACACATTGATTTACCGTGTTGATTCCCCGGTAGAATGTTTGTTGTATCATAGCCTCGGTCATGTCATTGTTAGGGCATTCCTTGACCATGGGTCTATAGCGTTCCCATATTTTATGTAGGGTCTCATTTGGCTCTTGCTTGAATGCCAAAATCTCATCTGGAAGGGCTGCCATATGGCTTGGGGAGAAAAATTTTGCAATAAATTTATTCGCAAGCTCGTCCCAAGTGGATATAGAATGGTTTGGGAGACGATCAATCCAATCCAATGCTCTTCCCCTAAGTGAGAACGGGAACAACCGTAACCTTAATGCGTCCTCAGACACATTAGTTTGCCTACTCCCCCAGCATGTATCAACAAAGCCTTTGAGATGCTTATAGGCATTCTGATGGGCGGCTCCGGTGAAGTATCCTCTTTGCTCTAGGAAAGTGAGCATAACATTTGTGATTTGGAAGTTCCCCGCTCGAATCCTTGGCGGGACTATGGTTCTATCATACCCCTCGTTTGGAAGAACCCGAGGAGCAGCTCTAGGGGCTGGAGGTGGGGGAGGGTCTGGAACATCATCCTGAATATTGGCTTGTCGACCTCTTCTTTGTGGAGGAATTTGATTGATTTCATCTTCTTGGTTGTCATAAACCTCCTCCCCGGAATCACATTTCCTAGTGGATCGGCCATTGTACCTAAGTACACAAAACAAGGAAGTTAAAAATAAATGGAAAGAAAAACACACTACGCTTCTAGTCACAAATATAGTCACACCGTTAAAGCTCCCCGGCAACGGCGCCAAAAAGTGACGTCGCCTTAACCCACACTACTATATAAGTATGAAGGCAAAGGTCGCGTAGCTTTTACCCGAATGGTCGGGATCGAATCCACAGGGAGCCTATAGATGGGAGTGAGTGTATCAGTGATCTAGAAGGGTCGAGTGTTTCTAATTGCGCTTCTAAACATTGGTTGGTGTTGAACTATACTAAATGTATTCTATTGTTTGTAAGATAATTAACGACTAACTTTGTTTTTGTTTTTTTTTTGTTGTTTTCTAATATTAATAAAGGCACTAGGGTCGTGACTGTGGCCTAGATGGATACACAAAGGGATTCAATTCTAAGGTCGGGGAATTGCTAGGGATATAGCTATAACCAAAGCACGAAGGTGCTCACTCTATACCTCTCGGTAGTTTGAGTGATTATACCCTAATTGCCTCTCTCGATTCCAATTGGGTGCCCAATAATCAAGAAATATAGGCTCANCATTAATTTCCCAACCTTAATTTCAAAACCCCATTATATACCCACACTAGGGTTGAGCCACAACCCTAGCTAATGGGTCTAGCTACTCATAATCAAAGATGAGAACAATGATAGAGAAGAAGAATAACCCATTTAATTGATTCCTAACAATGAAATTAGAGTTTTCAATGTTAAAAATGCAAGAATAAAGCTTAAGAAATAAAAACCCTAAAATATTCACGAGCTCTCTACTCTGAAAAATAGTTGATATCTTCCAGATCTGTAAATAAATTATAAAATAGTCTATTTATAGTCTGCCAAATTTTTGGACAAAAATACCCCTGAAGTACCACCGCGGACCGCAAAAACACGACTGCGGTCCGCGAAAACGTTAGGACCTCACTGGAACACCACTGCGGTCCACGAAACTTTGACCGCGGCCGCGGTGGGAACTTGCAATTCTTGGGTCACACCGGAACTCCACCGTGGTCCGAAAACTTCGACCGCGACCGCGGTGGCTGATGGCTTGAATTTCTGACTCACTGGAAATGCACCGCGGTCGGCGAAAACACGACCGCGACCGTGGTGGCCTTGTTGTCTTGAGCAGCTTTGTTGGGTTTGCTCCTTGTGCCGGATTCAATCCTATTTTGAGCATATTTTATACTGAATGCCTTTATTTCTGGTTCAATCCTGAAACAAGCACAACGTATAAGCTTTCGGGGCTATTTTTTGTAAAATTGTATCCAAAATTCACATATAAGGGAACAAAAAACGAGGCAAAAAGCCAAGTTATCAATCATATTGTGCTCTCCAATTATCAACATCGGCCTGCAACTCTCTTGTCTCTTAGTCCGTGTTTGAAATCCTCTTCATAAGCTCCATGCCTATAAGGTTAATCTACAAGAAATAAACTAATCAGATATGGTAAATTTCATATACGAGAGTGAAAGAGGATAACTTGCATCATACCTTAAAAGAAGTATGCACGACCTCATTGGCCCATGTAAGAGCACTGTGGCTGGCTAGCTTTGCTTTCTCAGAGGGACCTATCAAAGGCTTGAGCCACACTTCGAGCTCACCCGTTTTCTTGAAAAGGTTCCCCTCAGGTGGAACCTCTATTACCACCTGCCGCATCTCTCTACTGGAAGAATACTTCACTAATGGAAGGCATGGAAGCAGGCAGAGATGGAACAGCAACAGGCACAAAATGTTGAGGAGCTGGAGAATCCACGGGCAAAGCAGCAGGCACAGAGAGTTGAAAAGTTGAATAAGTTACAGGCAAAGCAACAGCAGAAGTTGAAATAGCCAAAGGAACAGACGAAATAGCTTCTCTCAAAGAAGCTAAAAGAGAACAGCCAAAGGGATGTCGTCAGGAGCAAGATCAACATCCTCATGAATAGGGGAATGTGAAACGTCAACAAGGATAGGGGGCTCAATCACAGACACGAAAGGCAAGGTTGAGTTTGTAAGCTCATCATCTAAAATCGTTCGCCTTCTCCGTGGCATGTGCACTAAAGCACCCTCTTCTTCCTCTTCTACGGAACGAGACTCACTAATCTTCCTCTTCGAGGAAGATAAACCAACAATAATTTTCTGGTCTTGATCCAAGGACATCTTCGGGATAGATGAAGCAGACACCCCACGAGCAGAGAACCCTATTAAAAAGGGAAAAAATTTAAACGACAAAAAAAAAGACTCAGGTAAGGAAAGAAGCAAGAACAAGAGCTTCATTTACCGTGGGTCTTTACTTGCCAACCATACCTCCCAGCGAGGTACTTCCAAGATCTCTCTTCTGAAGGAGAAACAGATAACAATTTTTCTACCCAATCACGAACACCGGAGACATTCTCAACAGTATTCATGATTGCTGAGAGAAGAAAAAAAATAGATACGGTGTTAAATAAAACATCTCAAGTCAAAACAAGAAAAAGTAAATGTGAGCTAAATCATACTCACGTGCGCGATTCCACTTCTCAGGGAAGGGAAGATTTTCTTCACTCACTAAACCAACAGTGGGTACAGCAACATACAGGAGGTACCAGCCCCTATCCTTATCGTCTTCAGGGGTTACCAGCACTCTTTTGCTTCTAGCTGTCAGAGTAAAAACCCTTCACGAAATAAGGTAGGAGAGTAGAGGTGAATAAGATGGTTGAAGGTAAAAGGGACCGAGGCTAAAGAAGCCAAACTCCTAAGACACACGACAACTCGCCACACAAGTGGGCCAACTTGTCCTAAGCAGATATTGGGAAAATGGCAAAACTCAATTATAACTGGGTCAATGGGGGGTCTAAACCCTAAAGTGAAAGGATACATATAAACAAAAGAATATCCCATCTTGTAAGACGTTATTCTTTGATTACTATTTGGAATATAGACAGAAAAGTCATACTTCCAAAAACACTCCCTCCAAACAAGGGAAATCTGACCCTCAGTTATAAGGGTTGGATATCTTTCGACACTGTCAAGAGAAGAAGATTGATCTACAAGAACTTGACTATCCCTCGCAAAAATAAATTCAGCAGGGACAATTTCATCGACTCCAGGTTCACGAAGGCGTTCTCCTCTACCTCTAGACAAAGACCGAGAAACCCTAAATCTCGGAGAAACTGGAGATCTAGTGGAAGGAGGAAGAACTATCTGAGAAGAAGATGAGCCCCTCGAAGGAGTGGATCCTAGACTTCTAAGTCTACCACCCCTCCGACTCCTAGTCGGAGCAGAAGATGGAGCTAAACTTTCAATATCTATTACTCTTTGAGGTTGGTTTGAAGAAGACATGTTTACAAAAGAAAATAAGAAAGTTCTTTACAAAAGACAAAGTTAGAAAAGTGTTTCGTGGAAGCAAAGAAAAGAAAACATGTATTTATACTTGAAAACAATCGTCAAACATGAAGAAAAAGGAAAATAATGATGAAAATTCATAATTGAAGATGTCACTTCGGTACTGACACAGCCGCAAAAAGCCCTAAAAGGTGCCGAGTAAATGCAGAATCAATCCGAAAAGGACACGTGGTACGAGCATTAAATGGAAGTGACAAACGACGCCTATGGTGCAGAGAAAGATACAATGATTCAAGGAAAAGCAGCGGCAAAATATTCCCGCCATAAATGAATATCCACTTACCAAATATTAATCGTTAAATATATGGTAAGTGGGGGGACTGTCTGTATTGGTAAAAAAGATTTTCACACGTAAGCCAGCTTTTGACAACTCAGCCAGTCTCGTGGACACAGGAAAATGCAACAACTGGACGTGATTCTTTGAAGAGGTACGGTACAAAGAGGCATGGTTCAGTAAACCCACAAACTTATCAGCCACGGGAAACTTAACTTGATCAAAACGGGAGAGAGGCACGGTCAGAATTAATCTAGACAAAGTTACGGGCAGATTCAAGGACCCACAATTGATTACTCGAACGTTATGTAACCGAACCTCAATTACCGTCATCCTTTGTAACGCCTCATTAATGTCATAATTAGTCATTAATGAGTAACCATAGCCAAGGTCGTACGTTATAAGAATCTCCTATATAAGGAAGGGGAATACAGCTTGTAAATGCATCTGATTCTCGAATACAATTAACTTCAATTTTTTATTTCTGCAATACTATCTATTATTCATTTTTCTTCATTATCTTGATTATCAGTAACCCGTATTCATCTTAAAAATAAGCTTTAGTCAAAGAGTCTAATTCTTTGGTTAAACAAATAGCCTTGGTAATTTTCATGTTAGATAAGGGCTTATCAAGGCCACTTAAGTCAATATTGTTGTGGCATAAGGGATCATTCAAGATTGCATTCTTTTGGGTGATAGTTTTGGATGTCTTAAAGGCCTCCATAAAGAAAGATTGAGTACGTTAGAAGCCATAATATGATAATACTTGGTGTTTGCATCACCCTCGTTGAGCCAATTAATTCTAGAACAAAGTTTCCAGAAATCATGCTCCATTTTTAGAATATTATTATACTCAAGTTGTAAATTAGATTCTAAATCTTGTAAGAAAAGACTATTTTGGTAAGAAGAGAAAGATTGGATACCTTCACGACACTGGAATCACATGGGAGTGAAGTACCTCAACAGTGTCATGGATTTCCTGGTTTCTCCTAACGAAGTTGTAAACCTTCACGACACTAGAATTCCATAGGATAACCATACCTCCAGATTGCCCTTCAGAAGGAACCTCAATCATTTCTGAAAAAGCAAAATCACTTAGAAGATAGATGTGATTTTCCATCCTAATTTCCAGCAAAGTCACCATGCATGGCTTATGAGTATAAACCATTTCCCTAAAATTAATGTGGAATTTATCATTGTTACCTCCACGAATGTTCCATATAATTATGTTAGTTGGTCGATACATCATTGCATGGTTGTTGGTTGGACCATTCTCCCTCTGTGCTTGCAGCACTAGGTTTCTCCTTAGTGAAGAGACCAGTATCATCATATGGTTCCCCAATGTTGGGTCTTGTGGAGGCCTGATGTCCATCGAGCATTTCTATAAGGTTGGTGAGTAGCTGAGAATATACCTCTTATCTTGCATTTCCCTGAAGATATATACTTTTACATCGTTTAGACTTGAAAATTCCACTATTTCTTCTGACCCTAGCAAATTCATCTGTTCTATATTCATTGCTTGGTGATCTTCTGGTTCTCGCACATTGGGATGATTTTTTGGGGGGTGGTTTATTGGGGGGGTGGCAAATGCGTGATTTTGTGCTTGGCTTTGAGCTACACTCCATGGTATGAAGATTGGGTTCATGAACGAGATCTCTCATGGTGGGAAGAAAAGAAGATCCATTGTCGTGTTTTGTGGTGGTAGAGGGTTGAAGTGAGGAGTCAGATTCCAATGGCTTCTCATTGCATGTGCTTGTCTTGCTTTCATCGAGGGAGCTAGTGAGTGAAGAACATTGTTCAACCAAACATAGTTTTGGTAGTTGCTAGGAAGTGTGAGTTTTGGAAAATGCTTACTGTCTCCTGGCCATCCAAGATCATGTTGAATGATATTGCATGGCCCAGGGCTTGTTCTATCCAGGATAATGGTTGGTGGTCTTGAGGTAGTGGGGGTTGAATGAAGAAGATGGTTTGAGTCCCTGTCTGAGTGGTTGAGTTCTGTGGAGGATTTGCCATTGTGTGTGCTCTTTGGTGTCGTAATATTTGGACAAGTCTGAATCTTCTCCTTTGGGAGATTGGTAATCTTGTCATTTTTAATGCTGGAGTTTTGGTTTATAGAAACAATCTGGGCTTCGTTGATAGAGTGGGTAGTGTTTTGGTATGTAGGTTTAGATAGGGTGGTAATTATTGAGTCTATTTTCATGCCTTGGTTGCTTGAGGGAGAAGAGATTTTATCCGAATTTGGGGTGTTCATAGGGTTAGACACGTGTTTTACTACATTGGCCATTTGTGCATCCAATGGCAGGTTATGGGACAGGTGTTGTGGGTCCAAATCTTCATCCATGCAAGTAGTAATATTTTCTTGAAGAGTATTACAGTTGTTTACTTAAGTGGTTAAATCCACTGCCTCACACTGAAGATGGGAATTAGGGAGGGGGTTAGAGTTGTTAATAACGTTATTAGGATCGTTAGTTGAGTGCATGGGATTTAACCTTGCCTCTGTAGAGGAAGACACGTAGTTATTAGTTAGCTTCACAGTTGCCACATCCTTAGATTTGTATTCTAAGAGTTTTTTTGAGTTTTTGTTTCTTTTTTAAATTGATCTACGGGCGGACTTTCCAAAGCCAAAAATTTATTATCCTTGGTAATGTGATTAACTGAAGAAGAAACATGATCATTAGAGGGGATCTTTGTCTTAAAAGATTTTTTATTGCTATTAGGATTATAGTTAGCATTAGGGAGTTGAGAAGGAGCAAACGTACCTGGAACTTCATGTGTAGAAGAATTAACTATACCTGGCATTGGGCCTGTCACATTCTTTCTCCCATTGGCTATTTTTTCTTTGTAAAACTGATCGTCTTCCATATCACTTCATTAATTTCTTGGGAATCATTAGTGGCACTGGATTGGGCAAACGAGTGGTTTGGCGGTGCTGGTGCCTTTGAAGGCATGGTTTTGATATTTGGGCATTTCGATGATATATGACCTACCCTCCCACAAGCTTTGCAAAAGAAGTTTTCACCCTCGTACTGAACATTTTGCTTATGACTTCAAATGTGAATGAAGGGAATAACTGATTCCTCAAGTGGTAGTTCAATACATAATCTTGCATAACGGCCCCGTAAGATCGAAGATGTACAGGCATCTATTTTTAATAATCTCCCAATGATATTGCCTATTTTCTCTAAAATGATAGTATCATAGAACTCGGTTGGTAATTGTAGTAATCGAACCCAAACAGCTGTAAGAGAATTGTTTGCTTTCGTTGCTACAAAGTTTGGTTTTCATCATTGGATTGAGAGGAAATATCAAAAATGAACCACGGACCACAGTGAAGGACCTTAAACATGTGTTCCTCACAATTAAACTTACTGATGTAATAGTCCGCATCTAGGTCAATTAAGGAAAAAATTTCATGAATTTTTCTTTTTAGAAGATTATGCTGGATTCTTTTGCCATGAAGCTTAATAATGATTGAGAATCTCCATAGTTGATAGATACGGTTTTGTTCTTCCAAAGAGAGGGGAATATGGTGCCCCTCTAGAGGAATTAATATTGTTGGTGGCTGATTTGATCCTTGTGCTAATGATGGATAATTGTTAAGAGTGAGAGTTAGAACATTGATTAAGGAACCATGCTCACCTGCTCATTTTTCTTTGACTTTTGAACCAAGATTAATAGACATAGAATGAGTGGATTTAGGATCTATACCATGGCCACTGACTTAGGTTGGGCAGTTGGAGAAGAAAAGTTTTCTTTTAGTGAGAGATTGGAGAGAATATCTTAGACTTACACTACCTTATCTATTTGATGAGAAAGGCAACGACTGAAATTATTTTTAGCAATTATGTGTCACCATGATAAATTTGGATTTTAAATCATTTTACAAGCTACAGTGAAAAAAGCGGCGTATAGATATTAGAGTAATCAAGATTTTTTAAGTTTTTGAAAGGCACGAAAAACTTAGACAAAAATATAAACCAGTTTTAAAAATCTTGGCATCCGAGTAATTCATGTTTTGTTCATTTACTTCGAATCAAACGGTAGCAGTTATTTTGAGAAGCGTCTTTAAAAAAAATTGAAATGTAGTATCTTTTTAATAATCATGCTCAATTATATAAATGGAAAAAGAGTCTTGGCAACGGTAATGTTTGACCAAAAAATGAGTTAATCTTTAATTAAACTAGTTAATGACTTATTATGTAAAGAAAGCAAGCAATAAATAACATTAAATAGTAATAACTGTAAATAAAGGGGAAGATTCACCCAATATTGAAGAGGGTGAAAGATTCCTTTCTCTGACAATAATGAATGACACGAGTAAGATAGATATTATGCACTTTTTTGGATCTTATGGAAATGATAATAGAATAGTTCACTAAAAGGTTGAATCTTGATGAAAAGCAGTTCTTTGTATTTTCTCTCGGAGCTTATCCTTTTACAAGTGTTCTTATCACATGGAATCTTACATGCTTTTTTTCTCCTCTTTATTTCTATTTATATGGGATATTTGTTTAACCAAAAAATAAGAGTTTTAGTCAAAGCCTATTTTTAGAAGAACTCGGGTTACTGATAACCAAATTATTCCTTCCTTCCTCAATAATTCACTTAAAAGGAAAAAAAATTGACAAAAAGTAACTAAAAAGAACGAATAATTGATTGCACTGAATAAGCAAAAGAAAGTGAATATATTTCGATAGTACTCAGAACTTGTCTTTACAAATGAGATTCTCCCACCTTATATATGAGTTTACAAATATAATGTTTCCTCCTATTTATGGCGGAATCATTATGAGCTTTAATGGCATTAATTGTCTGTTATGATTGGTAATTGTAACTGTCTATGAGGATTTTGTAACGATTCTGATTCCCCTTCCTCATTAATTGTAGGTTCGTGAATCTTCCCTCTTCCAGTCTTGATTCATTCCGCGTGTGCCTCTTCAGCAGCTGTTTTAGGTTCGAAGGTTGGTTCTTCATTATCTCGTGGGTGTTTGCCTCGTACTTCTTGTGCTTCATACATTTTTTAAACGAAATATGTCAGTTCTCATTTCTGCATTGTTCCATATGTCATGTTCTGTCAGCTAAATATAATTCCACATATATAAATTTATTTACCACCAATACAATATTTTCAAAGAATCTTAAAAGTACAAACAGAGAGAATATTTGGTAGAATATCCCCTCTGTGGATCCCCATAATAAACTAGCCGTTATTTTTAACTCTATTGCTCGACTTCGATCATTACTGGTTGTCGAGCTATTCGACTCATGAGATTACTGGTCGACCACGACCACGCCACTCTTAACAATTTGCAAGTTGCTTTTCTCGTCTAATTCTGCACGACTTGATCCTCAATCTGATTTTGACTCATACAAATAAAAGTTATTGTTATATATAGCACTATAAGTTCAAGTTAAGAAAATAGCTTTGCATAAATGGAATTAAGAGTACGAATAATAAATCAAATAAGGTTTGTCCCTTGCTGGACCCTTTAGTTCAGTGTACTCGATTGCCCTATTGTCAATTATATAAATCCATTTCAGATTATTGTAAGCTGGTTTATTTTGACCAAACCACATGACATGTTGTATTTAATTATGTTATGATTGTAGAAAATATCCGGGATGACTAATATGATTGTGACATTGATGATCCCAAATTCCTAGAGGAACCCACATCATTCACACGAACAAGCAACGTTGGACAACATTTTCCCAATCCCATAACAAATAACTTTACTCTTTCTTTTTTTCTTTTTTTTAATTAAGTCCTATGATGGCGAAATTCCTACACTACTTTTGCCCTCGGCTAATGAAAGAAAGTTTTCTTTTAACTACAAAATCATAAATATTTACAAAGACAATTCAGTGTCTAATTTATTTATCTTACATCTATGGCATTAGTAATGTAACAGCTCAGGCCGTTAGTGATATTGTCCGTTTTGAGCTTAGATCTTCACGAGTTTAAAATGCGTCATTAGGGTCTAAAGCTTGTTAACTTATATACTCAGTATTCCTTTTGTTTTTCGTCGATGTGGGACTCTATCTAAAGTCGGGAGTGTTACATACACCCTCTCTTATGGACTCAGCGAGAACGCTGAGGTTTGCCCCACCGCATAGGATTCGCCTAGACTCAGCACTGAGGTTTGCCTGCCAAATTGGGATTTGTCTAAACTCAGTTGAACTCTGACCCACCATCGACAGGGCTGACACAAGAGTGGCTCTGATACCATCTGTGACAGTCCAGTCCGCTAGTGATATTGTCCGCTTTGTGCCTAGACCCTTACGGGTTTAAAACGCATCATTAGGGTCTAAGCTTGTTAACTTATATACCCAGCATCCCTCTTATGTTTTGATGATTTGGGACTCTGTCTAAAGTATAGATCTTACAAGGACAACACAAGAGCATGTTAACATATTACTCGAATATATTGTGCTAAATCAGATGAAAATAAAAAGGAAAACAACCAAATTCAAATCCAACATACTGCTTCTGTAGGGAAGTTTGACATCTCCGTGTGAAAATGAAAAGTGCAAAAGAGAGATGTGAGTCTCCTGTTTGAGGAAGAAACGCCTTTTAGAAGACAAAAATTGTGAATTTCAAAAGGCTAAAGCTATACCTCACAATTCCTAATATAGATATTATACACAGGTACACACACTAAGTTACTCTCCACACGCAGCGGTGGAGTTAAGATTTTGAGTTTATGATTTCAAAATTATAGAAGATGTAACTTATTGGGTTATGCATAAATAATTATACATGTTAAGTAAATTTTTCAGTACAAAGTTAGAGCCATACCGAGTTCTGCCAATCCCTTAAGCACACTAGTTCTACCCCGTTCACGTGCACTGCCACAAAAATATAGTGATTTGTGGTTTTGCACTTGGTGTCGATACCCATTTTGGGACCGACTAAACCAGATTTGCATCGAGACGTCCCACTTTGGGGTGTAAAATGCTCCTAATCAAATTCATAACCAAGGCATGAACCCGTCTTTGATTAAGAATGGAATATTATTTATCACTCCACCGTAACTTTTAGTTGTTATTCCAAAGGTAGTCAATATTTACTTCAGCTTTTCTTCAATTTATATTAGTAAGCTGTTAATTTTTTTCTGTATCTGTAAAATAACTCTAAAGACGAAAAGAAACGTATAAACAGAAATGTAAAAGAAACAGAATTTAATCTGAGCCCACTGAATTCACAGTGTTTCCTTAAGGAACTTAATCCCCTCCTGGTACCCAAAGTTGTAGATTATTTCCTCCCAGGATAGAACGAATTATACACTGGTGTAGCAGTACTTTAGTGTTTCAGCGAACACAATGATCGGTAGCAAATCACACTTACTGTTGCTTTCTTTATAGTTAAAACAATGCAGAAGAAAGGAGGAGAATTCAGAATTCGTATGGAAAATCTGAGAGAATAAACTGCTATTTATAACCAATATGCTGAGTTCAAATTGAAGAGGTGCAACTCTTCAGAAGGGCTATTATGATTGTTTACGTAAAACATCCATAACGTAAATGGCTATTTACACAACAATAAATCGGGAATTCAAATAATTTTCAGTTACAAAAACGAAAAACGATTCCAAATATGGAATCAACCAATCATTTGACCGAAGCCGAGGGAGCGATGACGACGACGGCACGAGGCTTGCAATCAAAAGTCTTTTCCTCTTCCAATATGGAACAATGTTTCTTTGTCAAGGAGGAAAACTCAAATATTTCATTTTCCCTCCATTTCCCATTCACCCTCTTCTAAGCTAAATTAAGCTTAAAAAACCCAACATAAGCAACTTAAACATGTTGAACATGACATATACATTGAAGAAATCTGCAGTAGTAGATTTATTTGTGATTCACTATATATAGAATTTGGTTGTTAACAAACAAAAGACCATCAATTAGGGAAGGCACGGTTAATGTACCACAAGTCAAATATATGACTAGTAGGATTATTCCTAGAAATCTCTCTTTAAAGTATCAAACAAGGAGCAAGAGAATTGGAAAAATACGAAGCCATATTGCCCTGTTAAATCGGGGCGTTTTATGAGTGCTCCGCCCCAATTTTGCCTTTTAAAACAGAGGCCCTGTACTGTCAATGTCCGGAAACCTGAAAGCCAAAAGACAAAGCTATACGCCCATCCAATGTAATAATAATGCATCAAAACATGAGAAAGAGATACAACATTATATTTTCTTGACTGCAGTTTTAGATTTGTAATGTTATATCCAATCAAGAATATTTACTGCCTTATTGAAATCACATTAATCGTAACAAGACAATTGAAATAGATAACTTAGATCCAAACTAGCTAGCAATCCAGGTTTGGGTGCTATTTTTGGAGCCCCCTTTCATTTTGTTGTCCGTTCAACTAGTTAGAAAGGATTTTTCTTCTTCTTCTAACATATTTTTGAGAATCTCGTCTCCCTCTTGAGTGTGCTGTGGGAAATTGGTGTATGGCTAAAGCTCTTTTAATGGACGTGTTTTGTGTATTTACGGTGGCTTATTTTGCATAGAAGAAGATAGAGTATGATGAATCCGACGACTATGGAGGTGGCGGCGGTGCCAGGGTTCACATTTCACGAAAGATATCAAATATTTCTTCGGACAAAAGAAGATTATGTGAACACTTACTCGAGAACTCACTTATCAAATTCCATCACAATTTTTGCTCAAGAATTCGCCAAATATACCTAATCCATGCATAATATCATGAAATTTTTGACTGCTACTTAGCATTGCACAACAGGTTTGGAAAATATCTGAAAGTATCAAGTTTAGATATATTTGTACCCCGTTAAAAGTAATTAACCATAGCATATATATTTGGAATAGATTCCATTTTAAGAGAGATAGAAAGTAAAAAACGACCATGTCAGCTCATTTTAAGCTGTTTATGCACTTAAAATTGTGTAAAGTACGCTCAGATTTCTTGTTTTGATCAACTCCATTCTGAACTCTACAAGCTTTTTAAGGTATACACCTTTTTGCATGTAGATATCAACTAAGTTTTAACCATCAGGTTGGAAGATATTCCCCTTCCATTTCTTGATAGCTTCTGCTCAATCAAACACTCCTCTTTGTATTTTTATTATTATTACTTTCAGGGGCGGATCCACCTTTATGGGTGGGGTGGTACGGCACCCGCTCGGTTGGTAAAATTATTGTATATTTATGTGTAAAAAAATTTAAACTAGGTTAAATATATGATCTTGTCACCCTCATCTGCAAACTAAACAAAGGTGTCATGACTGATAGACATTTTTGAAAGATTTTCTCGTGTGTAAAATTCAAGTTGGAATTTATCTTACCTTGTCTGACTTTCCCTTTTCGTTGTGACTTTTATTTCTTTTCTCCCAGACATTTTTTTTTATCTCCCAATTTCCTATTTGTCATTTATTATTTTTATTTTTTTCCTCTATTCTATTACTTTATCTATGATATTTAGCAAGAACACTCAAACAAGAACCTCCAAAATTTAAAATTTTCATAATATAAGCATTTCTCTTAATCTTAAATCTTTTAGTTTTCTTCTTTCAAAATCAAAAAAACTTGGGTCTTGATTTAGATTAAGATCAAAATTAATTTATAATTTCTTTTTTTTTATAACATAAAAATTTGTGTTATTCTATGATTGGTAAATACAATTTAAATCTCTTTAGTAATAAATTATGATGAATATTTTGCAAGCATTAGTTTATGATTTTAAGTTTTGATATCGTGTAGTTTATCTAATTCCGCATTTACTTATGGGGTATAATTTATCTATTGAAGATGTTTTTTTTTTCTTATTCTGATCGGTGGAGTTCCCATATTAAAGATTTTATTTTACTTTTGCAAATTCATTTTTAGCATACAAAAAAAAATGTAGTTCTCTAGTGAAAATATTGATTTTACTTGTATTATTAATAATAAACGTGTGATTCCCTCTTTAAAATGTTAATTATATTTGTTTCTTAATGTGTGAGATGTAATTTTCATACGACAATAATAATATATATATACCCAATGAAATTTCATAAGTAGGGTCTGGAAAATTGATGTAATTTTTATATTTGCAAATAAAGTGCTTATTAAATTGCCCAAATAAACTAAAAAATGAACCGGACAATCATTCCGAACAAACTATATATTAGTAATTATTATAAGGTGTACATTAAAGAAAATTTTGGCACCCGCTACCTTTAAATCCTAGATTCGCCTCTGATTACTTTTCTATGTGGTAATTGGAAACAACCTATCTACCTTCGCTAAGTAGAGGTAAGGTCTGCATACACGCTACCCTCCCCAAATCCCACTTGTAAGAATATATTAGGTTTTTTGTTACGTTTGACTTTTTCTTTGTGGTAACCACACTTGAGCACCATCCAATGTTATTTGCTTCTCCGTAGGGATGACAAATGGAGCGGGACAGGGCAAATCTTTAATGGGTTGTACAGGGCAAAGTTTTAATGGGGAAGGGCAGGGCGGGGCAAGTCAAAACACATTTTCAAAAAATAGTTAATAACGCAGGGCAAGCATAGAGCAGAATTTTAGCTGCAAAGACAACAAACAAACTAGAATTATCTCACTTGCATGTGCCTACTTCAGTAGCTATTTTAGGTTTTAGATGTTTTTCATATTGTTTTTCAGTTACTTTTCTTTCTCCCTAGAGTAATTTTACTCATTTCAAATAAAAATAATCGTATAATTAAAATAACATTATTAAGGATCACAACGTAATATCAAATTTCCCTTTATGTGAAATTCATATACAGCTTCATCAATTCTTTAAGGTCAACAATAATGAAAACATAACTTGTTAACTACTATGCTACAATAGTTTTACTCCTTGGAAAATTAAACAAGAATATCTTTTTTTACATTTATATAAAATTGTAGTAGCTCTAAGCAATGATCTGTGTAGGAATTTTCTTTTGGAGCCATAGTCGTGCAATTCCCTGTCTTGTTTCCACCTTCTTTTAGTCCACAGTTTTGGTCTTATTAAATATTCTTCAGATTAAATGTTCCCTTATTCATAATTTTAATTCAACTCAAATTAGGAGCCCACAAAAATTGTGGTATTCGATTAACTTATCCTCATAATTTTCTGGTTTTTCATTAAATAAGATAAAAAGATTTATTGAATCTCAATCGCAAGTCGTGTTCCAGAAGTTTCTCTTGCCCAAATTTTTATCGGCGTATTTAACCCGAGTACACCCATCCTAAATAAATCATTCTATGTTTATTATAGTTCAATAAGCACATAACAAATGAATAACATAAATATTGAATGCAGATAAATTATTTTCGTCTAAACTCCCACTTTCTTTTTTTTAAATCGTTCAATAATGTATTTTTCTTATATATTTATTGGATTGACATAAACTCTTCAGTAGCTATTTTAGCTTTTAGTTTTTTACATACTAAACAACCAACTCATGAAACCTCCTCTATAGTGAGTCCATCTACCTCCTTTTATATATGTTCATGGAGTGGAGCATTAATATAAGGGAATTTAACCTTTGATGAATTAGATACCATTGATAAAAATTATATTTTATTCAATCAATACGCATAAACAACTAAACAATATTTTAAATGTTTCAATAAAAAGTTGAAAAGGTAAAAGAAACTAAAAGCATACTTCAAAATAAAAAGTAAAGAGAAGAAAAATAAAAAAGGAGTCTGATTGGGGCAGGGCAAAATTTGTAAAACTTGCGCGGGCACCCTATTTGGTCGCCCCTATTTAACTTATACCCGCTTTTTAAAAAACTTTTAACTTGTACCCATTTTTTAAATAACTTCAACTCTCATTTCCTCGCGGAGCTGAAGTTCACCAGTTAAGCTGAAGTTCACCAGTTATAAAGACAAAACTTCGGCATACGGGGCTGAAGTTCCCCACAAAACTTCAGCTCTAGTTCCCAAGTTATAAAGACAACTTCAACTCTAGAGCTAAAATTTTGTCTTTGTAAACTGGGGTACTTCAGCCCCGTATGCTGAAGTTGTTGTCTTTATAACTTGGGAACTTCAGCATCGTATGTTGAAGTTGTTGTCTTTACAAGTTGGGAACTTCAGCCCGTATGCTGAAGTTCCCCATTTACAAAAGACAACTACACCTATTATTCCAACTGATATAACCACTTGGGAGGAAAAAACATAAGCAGAAAGATGACAACAAATTTTCTTCTTTTAGTTTTTCATAAGATAAAGTTAGGTACCAGCAGTCAAGATGAGCAGGGGATGGGGTTAGTACACGGTTCTTTCAGGCACAAAACGGAAAAATAACAGAATACAAAAGCTAATGCTAAATAACAGACACAAGACATCTCTTCGAAAACCAGTAAAAGATTATACAGTGGACATACAACTGGGGCTTCAGAAGGAAGCATGGATGATGGTGGTACATCTTACTTCCAAAGTTTAACAAACTTGTCATGACTGGCTGAAGCAACTAAACCTGCAACTGTCGACACAGCCAAGGAAGCAATTAATCCTTCATGTGCTGTGAGGGTCATTGTCTTGTTCTCATTCATGTTCCATAGCTCTAATGACTGCAAAATTCACTACATGCATTAGAATTTGTGTTCCAATTCTAACATAGACAGAGCTGAGTGATTTCTTCCCCTCTGTCCAAGCCTTGGTAGACAGACTCATCCAGTACTTTTAGTAGTAGAAGATAGCAGGTAATCAGTGGAATAGTTAGAGTGCATGCAAGATGGCCCCAACAGCACAGTAATAAAGAAAAGCACATCAATTACTTATTCTTTTAGGGGGGGAGAGGGGGGGTTCACAACATCTGGGAATTTGGGTATGTGGAGTCAACTGAGTATTAGAAAGTTTTTGTTAGACTATGAACAAAATTAAAGAAATTGAAGGCTTAAGAAAGAAAAAGTTAGAAAACATGGAAGTGAAGATATTCACATCACAAAGTCTTTCGATATTCAGTCATGAGAAGGAAAAAAGAAGATATTGACATAGTGAAGGTGGAATGAGAAATAGGTTGTTTTCCGGGACCTCCTTAAATCATACAACCACATTACATGGTTAATTTCGAATATTCAGTGTTTAGCGAGACTAGTCTCTAGGATTTTAAAAAAAAAAAAAAAAAAAAAAGAAACTGGAGAAAAATATATTTCACAAAGGAAGCTGTTTAGTATATTCTCTATATCCACTATATCTTGGGGAAAATAGGTGGAAGTTTTGCAAAACAATGTAGACATGACTTGCCTGATAACAGCCGATTACAAGCAATGACGAATATGTAGGGTGGAAAACACATGAGTGGAATTTGTTGCCATTTGAACTAAGCTCATGTAGACAGTCCCCTTCACTACCCGACCTCAATGTCCAAACCCTGACAGAGTCTTCACTAACCGATGCTAGGAGCTCGCCTGAGGGATCCCAGCAGACAGAATGAATTGGTTTTGTGTGACCCTTCAGAAACAATAGCAATATGTTAGCCACACCATAGTCTGGAAACACAAGCAGAGCTATAATGAAACATATGATAGAAGTTATTAGTGCATGTAAGCAGCCTTGGAGAAAAGCAACTAGAGAAGTTATCATTTATCTCTCCTAAGACGTTCTATGTCAGGTCATACTTTATTACGGGTAGGTAGCAGGTGCCAGTTCTCATTAACCATGTGAAAATCCTAAACTTTGCAACTGTAATAAAAGTTATATATAAAGCAATTGTAACTAGTGAAACAGAAGTTTCACGTCACTAAAAGAACCTTACAATTGTCAATCAAGCTTTTTGCCAAAACTCATGTTCTTAGCCTACATGGAAATTTGTTCAACATGATCTTATTCATATATCTGACGGTTGGATAAGGAAAAAATAAATGATTATATCTCTCATTTTTCTTCTAAATATCTTTGTTATTTTTCCAAGTTGTTGAGATGGATTAGCATCTTTCAACTTCCAAAAGAAATTAGTGAAACACAAAAATAAAACGAAGTTAGCAACTTAAGTTGTACGGGCTTGTCATTAAGGAAGACCAACCTTTAACGAATGCCGACAAGCTTGTGTCTCCACATCAAGTATCGATACAACATTCTCGGCAGCCGCAGCAAGATATCTACCAATGCGGGGCTGAAATCTCACCTGAGCCGTCCCACCCTACTCGAGACATGAAATAACATTAAGAAGAGATGGAAGATCATATAATTGAGCATCAGTGTCCCTAATCCCCTGTTCCAGTGTGCATACTGATATCATAGTAGATGAACAATTTTACCTTGAACACTCTTGTGCAGCTACCATTGTTAATACTCCAATATCTTATCTCACCATCACCATCACAAGAACAGATCAGATCTTCTTTATTGGGATGGAAGTCAAGTGACATTACACCAGCAGAATGCCCAGTGAAAGTCCGAAGCGAGTAGCCCGGCTGAAAATTATTACAGGGGGAGTTAGGAAAACTTCAAAAAGAACAAAGCAAGATAAGTCTGATTCTTTTCTTCTTTGGTCACTTAAGTTTACTGGACCATGACCCTTCCAAAGATGTTCATTAATGCATTCTTTTTTCATGAAGAGATTCCTTGATGGCACCAAGAAGATGAATACTAATAGTATGTTCAGTAATGCAATTTTACCACAACCTCTCTCTTCGTAACCACTTAAATGAGTTTGAATTGACAAAATAAGTCACCAAAGTCTTCCACCCATTCTAAATAAGACAGCTTGGTTTCTTTCAAGGTCAAACATGGATACAGGCCGTCTTCAAGGTAATTTAAATATCAATACATCCGCTCTTGATTAATAATATAATTAATCTAGATGGATTCCATCAATTTTAATCATATTTACCCCTTTTAGCGGTATATAAACTTCTTCCTGACTTCACAGCAAAAAACAAATAAAGAATATTGACACACAAAAGCTCAGTGGACAAACTAAATATTCGAGAAAACCGAAGATAATCTTACTTTATGCTCTGTTTAATTCGAGATGTTCTCTAGGAGAGATATCAAACTGAAAGAGACTACAAGCGGTACAGATATATAGCCCAAAACAGATATAGAGCATACTCAAGGAAACAATTTGGATGGGAATAATCTGAATACGAACATAAAAGATGTTATTAATAATAAGAAATAAAGTATCAAACACTAAAGACAGCATCAACTAACATTGTCAGCATCCCAAACCCTGACAGTTTTGTCAAAAGAAGATGTTGCTAATCTTGCCATGCTTGGACAGAAACGAACATCAGTAATTAGCGACGAGTGCTCCTCAAGTGTTGTTTTTTGCTTTAAGGTGTCAGTATACCATAAAACAGCCTGAAATGGAAGATAGACCATAAACAATAAAGTTATTTCTTTAAGAACCACTACGACGGCATTAAGCACCATAACAGTAATGCATTGCTTCAATGCTACAGAAATACACTTAGAAACGAAATCATTGATACTTCTACACTAACCTTTTTGTCATGGCCTCCACTAGCTAGCAGTTTTCCATCAGAGGAGAAGTGACAACAAACAACTTTACTGGCACTAGCCCGAACAGAATTCACCTCATTAAATGTGAACCCTATAATCAAAGGTTCTTCTAGTCAGAATATAAACCCATTCATAATTCTAGATAAACTAGGAAGCCAACTCATTTCCTAGTTGACAAATTACAGATAAAGCATTCATGTTCTTTGCTAATAAAAAACACCATGAATTGACTTTAAACTACAACTCTTAACAACCAACACCCAATCTGCAGAACAATTTCATAAACCTTTATGAAACAGATACCATGGAGATACAGAGAAATTAGAAAGTAAATGCACCGCAGAGGGAACATTCTTTCGTTGGTATTTTTGTACAACCATTAATCTCTTTCCTTTCCTTTCCTTTCCTTTTCTTTCTTTTTTATGGGGGGGGCAGGGATTAGCTGAACTAGAGGCATTCTACAGGGTGCATGCAAGCTTCCAGAAATCAAAGTACCAAACAGTAAGTTAAGATTTGATTTAGATCTTGAAAGGCTTAGAGAGATGAAAGAAATGCAGATGTCACTGCCTAGTTAACAGAGCTTCCATCTATAAATTTTGTCATAACAACTAAAACACAAAAGGAGGAGGTGCAATATACAACTGGTGTTTAGTACAAGACTACACAAAATTCAGGACTAAATTTTAAATCACGGAACCAAGTACACCTCACTAACCTTTACTGACATCCATACCGCGACCAACTGTATCCCGAGGATCGGCATCATCGTGAGATAAAAATGACTCAACATTATCATCAAGAGAACCATCATCCACAAACCGATCCATATCAGCCTGCACAAGATCTTTGTCATCCCACTGCCAAAATTACATTCAATGAGGACTGGAACAACCCATTAAGGTTTCATCCACTGGCACAAGATAAAGTACTTCTATTACCAACTGATTCGATGGCGACGTAAGAGTGCCATTATTATCTGCTCCAAAGATCATTAATGGTTTTGAAGAACTTCCACTATGTTGCAAGGCAGGCATTGAAATCACATCTCCAGGCGTGTGAGTCGATGGTGTTGAGGGAGCAGAACTTGGGGAAGGTCCAGCAGTGTTTGCAGTTCCTGAGCTATTGGCAGGCCCTGAAGATGAAACAGGATGTTTTCTCTTTCTCCCAGTCTGGTTTTTTGAAGCCTTGAAAGACCAGAAATAGCATATTAGGAATCTTGATAACTTCAAGCCTGTGAAGTTGAGATTAACAATCTCCAATATGGTAATCTTTCCATTGATCCCTTTTAACTCATGAGAGATCAAGAGCTCCCATCAATAAAGTATAAACATATTACATAGTATTTCCACTTCATTTTCTATGGTGCTTGGGATGAAACAAACTAAGCCATTAATAGCATGTTAGGATCATCTAGCCAAAAAGTAGCACGCAAGGGTCAGCACAACCTGGATGAATTATTATTAACATGAGAAATCCTCTAGTTTCATAGCAACTTTGTTTATGCATTTACTATTAGATAAGTGTCAACTTGAAAGAGCATCTTTTCAAACTAGTGAAAGTGCTGAAGTCAAAGATATGCAAGAAGGAAATAAAAGGGAGGGAGGGGGATATCCACGACTATAAACCCAAACACAACAAGAATACTGCAAAATAATGCATAAATCTTATCCCTAGAAATAGATTGGTCAATTTTCTCCACTGCCTTCTCTTTTGTTTTTTTGATAAGGATTGCCTTCTCTTTTATCATTCTTCTCCAATGTTTCCTCTTCTCCCCCAGTTCTTCTTTTCTATTGTTAATTCTCTGTGGATACTGTACATGGGCCCTCTAAATTCTTTCCCTGGGAGGTAGGGTAACTAGCCATCTGCAAAATAGAAGGTGAGAGATGGAAGTGTTGACATTCCAAAAAGATAACTCCTCATCCTAGTTCATCAACTCGATTCCTTAGTGCATCCAACAGCAAATGACCGAGAAAATTTCTCATTAGAATGCAAAACTTCCTTGGTCGAACCAGACTAAGTTCAGAAATTATATGGCGCTTCTTTCATAAGAAAATATTTTCTGATTGTGCTACAGCATCAACAAGAATCTGGTTTGTTAAACAGTACTAAACAAAAGGACCACATGTTTTATGCCGCTAAAAACAAGTTTCTATGATATAAACCAGAAAAGTAGAGACCTGATCATTTCCCCGAAAAGAATTTGACATGCTTCCATCTCCTGTAACACTGCCAGTGCCCATAATTTTATCTTGTTGCAGACTGTGATTTGAACTCTGTGGTTGCGGACCAGAAAGTGTATGTTGAGGTAGCTGCTGCTGTTGCGACTGCTGTGGATTACCAGTATGCTGTTGTTGCTGCTGCTGCTGCTGCTGTTGCTGTTGGAATTGAGCCATCCTCAACTATACATGAAAAAGAAGTTCCAGTGATTACAGATGCTGATATACTATGTGATATGCTGCAATACATAGTCACATAGCTGACACATGCAAGACCTACAGCTGAGTAGCTAACATTTCACCAAGCGATAACAAGAGATGGTACCTTGAGCAAAATATCTTGTGGAGGACCAGGACCCTGTGAGGCTGAACTCATATTTGGAACAACATCACCAACAGAATTTGAAAGGCCATCTTTGCCCATACTAGAGTTCCTATTACTAAGGAGCATTCGTAGCCTTCTGCTTTCGACGTCACTAGCAGATGGTGAAGTCAAGTTCTGCTGTGCTAGGATAAGCTGCTGCTGGTGTTGAGGTGATAGCATTTGCAGTTGATGAAAGGGCTGGGGACCCTGCATAAAAGACTTTGGCTGCTGGAGAAGCCCCGACGACCTCAGCTGATCATAGCCCTGACAAGCGTGACAGAGAAATATACATTGTAAAATATCAATAAAGGTCCAAATATACATCTCAATCCAGTAATGATAATACTCATTCTCCTTTTCAATTTATGCATCTTACTTTCCTTTTTAGTATGTTTCAAAAGAATGATCCATTTCTATATTTAGTAGTTTTAATTCCAATATTCCCACCCTCAGTGACACTCTTTTATCGGAATGACATGGCATGTTTAAGATCATAAGACTCGAGGGGTAATTCTGTATGTTATACAAACCTTTAGTTTAAGACCACAAGAATCAAAAGTCTTCTTTCCATTCTTAAACTTCATGCCTAGTCAAACTAAGGCACAAAATGAGACGAGTAATAACACCAATATTTTATACACCCAAAAAAAAAAAACTAAAAAACTGCCTAAAAGATGGAAGTTTACAACTTTATATCCGTCAAAGTATAGGGTCCAATCACTTGATTTACCGAGAGAAACCTCGTACCGAGACTCATTGTCATATAGAAGCCAATAACATATAACATTTTCTATTTTGATATGTAATCAAAAGGTATTTACAAGAGATGCACTGTCAAAAAAAGCTGAAGCAAGCAGAAATTATAAGATAGAATGTTAGAAACCTACAGTGAGGGGCCATCCTTTCAAAGTCAAATTGTTGCCAGCTTGATTTGATCCTAACACAACATAGTTAAGTCAGTTCATCTCTTGATTAAAAGAAAATCAGTTCATCTGTAAATCAAGAAATCTATGACAACTGATCCCCAATTTTCTGTTTCCTTTTTAATACCAGCTATTCTAATTAGAAACATAAGCTAGATATGAATTAGCAGGTTTGCAAAAAGAAGCAAAAGCACTAAGGAGATCAACAAAGATAAGATACCAGGAATTCCAATCAGTGATCCTTCGGGACCTGCAGCTCGAGGATTAAGTATCGGATTGATTTCAGTCTTTATGTCCTGCTTAAATGAAGCAACAAACCATGCCAAAGATTATAATTAGTGAAATGAAACTCCTGGAGCAAGGAAACAAGAGAAAGAAGAATACTGACTGGTGTAGACCCTGGAAGTTGCTGACTACGCCCCTGAACCTGTGGGGACATACTACCGCTGGTACCGTGCAGCATTTGCCTGGAAGTAGGAAACCAGAAACACCTTAGTCCAATTTAGACAGATCACTATGAATTACAATGCCTTCAGTCAATTGAAAAAAACTAAACTTCTTGGTTTAGACGCTAAAGAAATGAACCTATGCTCCAAAATAAAAAATTAGAAAGATTCCAATAAAAGTATAAAATAGGTTACTTTACAACCTCCAGCTCCACAAGATGCGTGAAGCCTTCCTAGTGAAAATGTTGAAAATTTTCAACATTAAGTACATAGATGATAAAATAGTGAAAACCAAATATTTTTCCTTGCTCTCCTTATTTTTCTATGCTAACTATATGTTTCATTTTGGCATGAACAGGTAAATAAATTTAGCTAATTTCATAAGCATACCCTGACGGCTGCCCAGCTGATCCTGCTGCTGCAGATTTCAGCATAGAAGCATGATTTGGATCTAAAAGCTGACTGACATTCTCACCGAATCTTTGCTGAAAACAATAAAAATTCGAAGGTCAATAACTGAAAGGCATTAATGCTTTCCAAACCTCCATGCACGACTGCTACCTTCATAGCTGCATCGTCTAGTCTTTCCTCATACATTTTCGTAGCTAATGCATTTGCAGTTCCAGGATTCTGTCTCAGGAGAGAGTCATTTCCAACAATCCCATTAGTTGTACCATTCAAGAGGTGGTTACCATCTCTGCGCTGCTGTTGCTGCTGAGCCTGCTGCTGCTGCTGCTGCTGTTGATGTTGTTGTTGTTGCTGCTGCTGCTGCTGCTGCTGCTGTTGCTGCTGTTGTTGCTGATGTTGCTGCCTCTGCATTAAAAGCTGCTGCATCTGCATTTGCTGCTGCTGTTGTTGCTGCTGCTGTTGTTGTTGCTGCTGCATATGTTGAGGCTGTTGGGCTTGCTGCTGCTGTTGCTGCTGCTCCCTTGCCTTCATTATTTGTGTCTGCAATTTCCAGATTTACATTATAGATAAAGCAAATGAAAAGCTGCGCAAAACCTTATAATAGATGAACTTTCAACAGCCAACCAATAATGTGACATTCATCAAATAAACATTTTACTGGTAGAAAGAATGACAGCTCATTCTAGAAGTCCCATAGGAAACTTTTTATCCTAATGAATTAATTTACTAACTAAACTAGATTCTCTCTCGGAGTCAGATAAAGCCTTACAGATCCCAACATTTCATCCAAACAAATTAAAAAGAATTTTTGATTCGTCTATTTGATAGTGCATTAAAGTTGTAGGAGGTTGATTCGTCTATTTGATAGTGCATTAAAGTTGTAGGAGGTTGACAGTGCATCTGCTGTACATTCACAGCCAAATCAAATCAATCATCTCTGACCACATACCAGATCATTAACATGCTAAAAACTCGTATATCTAAACTAGATTATTGTAGGAATACAGGCACTTCAAAAGAGATTGAGCCTCTAGAATTCATTATAACAGGTACAGATGCTCGGTCAATAGATAGAACTGATTCCAGTTTGAATTCTCGTACAGTAAGAATAAGAAAATTTCTGACAAATCTGCAATCTGGTCACATGGACAAAGGCATGGACTGACAAGGACCTAAATATGAATGGGTCTATGCGGTTGGAGGACAAGATGTGGGAAGCGAGGCTGAGATGGTTCGGCCATGTGAATAGGAGATGCACAGATACCCGAGTGAGAAGGTGCAAGAGGTTGGCCATGTTAGGTCTGAGGGGTGGTAGAGGTAGGCCAAAGAAGTATTGGGGAGAGGTGATATGGCAGGACATGGCACATCTGCAGCTTACCGAGGACATGACCCTTGATAGAAGAGTATGGAGGTCGAGAACTAGGGTAGAAGGTTATTAGGTAGTTGAGATTTTCTTTTTTAATACCTGTAGCATCATTATTATTCGGGGATTTCCTTACACTTAGATCTCTATTACTACCGGTTGTCTCTTTTGCTTCAGTTATTTTATCATCATGTTGTTGTTACTGCTTCTTGTTATTGCTTTGTCTTTTCAATTATGATGTAACTATGCTTTTCTTAAGCCCAAGGTCTATTGAAACAGCATCTCGACCTTCACAAGATAGGGGTAAGGTCTGGATACACACTACTCTCCCCAAATCCCACTTGTAGGAAAATACACCGGGTTTGTTGTTGTTGTTGGATGCAAGCGGTTGATGAGTGGACCAAGGACATATAGAATGTCCCAAAATGGGATTCTCCGCCGCAATCCCATGCACCGCAGAAGATAAAGGAATCCGGACAATTGGAGGGAAAATATAATGGCCCCAACATCAGTTCATAAGAAAACATCTTGACAACAAAAATGACATTACTATTGAAGAGTTAAAAGTGATAATGTACCCAAGAATCCATGAAAAAATTTAAAATTAAGGGTAAGGTCAATAAAGGTCAACTGACCTTTGAATAATTATCACAATTTGCACCAAAGGAAAGAAGCTGAGTAGTTTTCTCCACTAATCAGGTAATAGTTACGTGAAATTTTTATTCAGAAAAACCATTAAGTGAAAAAATTAAGAAGCGTATATCTTTTGGCGCAGCTGTGGCTCTACAAAATATAGAGACAAATGGAACCAACAACTTTCTAATCAAACAAACAACTGAATACAAGCCAAAAGGAAAGCATTTTTTAGCATCACTTTTATCTTCACAAGCAGTAACTTCTACTTCCTAACAGTTCTCATGTACCAAGGAGAGCAAGCAAGGGAAACTATTGACAAGAACTCTAAGTAGTTACTTCATAATTTCAGCAAGGGACTACAAAGTAATCACATTGGAATAACTAAACTTAGTGTCAAGTTGAATAATAACTTTTATAAGATGGAAATTCTTTCATTAACCAACCTCGATATAAGAGGCAGCAACTTCGGAGTGCTTCTCATTGGTCCTTGCAATGAATATGTCCCAAAAAACAGACCACCACTCAAATAGAAAACCACCAGGAGCATCAATAGCTAAAAGAAAGACGATCCAAAGGTCAAAATAACGAAAACCAGAGAAATCAAGTAGGGAAGTGCAACTCTTTTCTGCATAAGCTCAAATTATAATCTCACCAACAGGGTCAGATGACACTTTCCCTTCAGCTTGAAAGGCCTGAGCAGAAGCCTTTAAATCTCTCTTCACTAAATAATCATGAATATAGACATCTAACCTGTAACCCAAAGTACCAAAGGCACTGTGTCAGTTAACACAATAGATATTACAGCAGAGATACAGATTGCTAAGAAACAGAAACTGAAAACCTGATTGCATTCATCGCCAGGTGCGATAGAATTGATTGTAGATACATAAGTTCAATTAGTTGACTGATTAGATAACAAGGAAAAAAATATTCGGATGAGTAAATACTTGACCTTGAAACAAAGACTACTTACCCATCCTATAAAAAAAACCTCGTATACCTTCATTAACTTTTGTTCACTAATGAGAAAATTGAAGAGAACCAATTTGACAGCTAGAACTGCTGGTTAAAAAGAGGCCTACTTTTTCTTCACTTGAGTCATGCTTACAAGAATCTAGATATGAGTATGATCAGAGAAAAAAAGATTTCTTTTTTACTTATTAAATGTGCTCAGTTCTCCACAGTAATAGTATTGTCAATCACACTAAAACCTTAAGCACCCAAACACTAACTGCTGCATTCAGCCAAAGGGAAATCTTCATATTCAGATGGCTGAGCATACACACACACACACAAACACCTCTGTGTGTGTGTGAGAGAGAGAGCAAGTGTTTAAGCGACAAAAATCACAAAATCAATACCATAATTAAAGCTTAAAGCTGCGCAAACCCTAGCAGCACAAGAGCTAGTAAAAAAAGACTCAAACTTTCTTCAACAAAATACATACCAAACACATAAAACACAAAATTAAACATACACAGAACTGCAAATCTGGCTAATAGGTAATAAAATATCCAAAAATTGGAACTTTAACACAAAAACCTAATACCCAAAAACTGAAGCAAACAAGAAAAGGAAAAACAAAAAATGCACAAACAACAAACATATACTTCAATAAGAAAAAGCTTACATTTTATCAGCTTCCCAGTTTGTTTGAGACATGTTGTTTTGTACAACAATTCAAACAAACTTCCCTTAATAATGTCAGATCCTTGAAAAATGAAAAAAATAATAATTTTTGGTTACTAATTAATTCAAAACAAAAAACAGAATAAAGAGTAGAGATAGAAAAGGCATAAGTGTGTTTGTATATACCCTTTTTGCATTTGTGTTTTTTGCATATAAAATTGGAATCAAGGAGAATGGATGGACAGAAAGACTGATAAAAAAGAAAAAATTTATTTTCTACAGCTTTTTTTTAGTGTTCTATTCAACTCTGTTTTTTCTCAAGGAACTGAAATTCTCTTTCTTTCTCTGATGATGGGTTTTGGCAAAAAGGGGGTTGGATTTGCTGGAGCTGATGTTGCAGATATTGTAATTGTTCTGTAAGTTGAAGTTTGCATAACAAGCCCTTGCTTCATGTCTAATTTTCAATTCAAGTCCTCGTAGAATAAAGCTGATTTATTCCTTAGTTCTAAAAAGCCCTTTAATATTGAGTAATTAACATTTATAACCATCTGTAAAATCGAGTTGATTATATAACTTAGTAGGGATAAAAACGTCATTTCAAATATTTAGACTTTCGACAATGTTGCAGTATATTTGCGTGAAAGTCCCTTAAGTTTAGTGATTTTGCGTTTTCTTTTTCACATTCTAGATCTTCAATTCTTCATTAATTTAATATAGAACCTTAAGAATTGATCAATGTCGGGTAGGTTGACAAACTGAGGAAATGACAATTTTATCCTCTGATGTCAAAAAGGGTCAAAGTGGTTTTGATTAAACTAATAGGAAGTTTTGTCATTTAACCTAAGTTTTAAAACAACTCAATTGAGTAAAACTAGTAATAACGTCTTCTAAAAGTAGAATCTAGTAATCATAATCGGTTTAGTTGCAGGAAACAATTGTTGCATATTAACAAAGGACAGCCAATGCAGTAAGCTTCCGTTATGCACGGGATCCGAAAAAGAATCGGACCATAAAGGTCTATTATATGCCGTCTTACCTTATATTTCTGCAAGAGGTCGTTTTCACGGCTTGAACCCGTAATCTTCTGATCACATGGCAGCAACTTTACCAATTACGTCAAAACTCCCCTTCTAATTATTGCATATTAACATTTCATGTAAAAAAATAGAAATGAAAAAATGAAATATTAAGTTGGATTCGGAGGCGGATGTTGCACTCAGACACCGAATTTATCTGAACTTCATACTTTCGATAAGTCGCAGGAACATAAATTTATGTATAAAAATTACTAATATATAACAAATAGTAAATTTGAACCCACAATTTTAAGAATAAATTAAAATACCTAACCGGTCAAACAAATACGACTATGACTTTCATGTGTTGTAGGTGACACATGATAGGTTCAAATCAAACATTCTTATCTTATTATAAGTCCCACATTTGCATAGGTAAAAAGAAATTCAATAATACTTAATAGGAACTTTAAAGTTGTTGAAAATAAATAGCTGCTCAAAAAAATATATTTAATGAACAAAAAAGGAAAAGAGCTTTACTTAAAGAATGTTTTGACTAATTTAAAATTTGAAGTCAAAACATACAAGTGAAAGTATTGTATTAATATCGGGTTCTTTGGGATTATTAAATCACTTTCAGATCAAAATATAAAAATAATTTGTATATTTTTGTACAAGTTAGCATTTTTATATGCCTCATTGTTATTCATTTTACAGATGTATGACACTTTTATTGATAATTGTTGGCATTTTCAAAAACATATATTTGTTGTTCATGTTGGATTATTGGATATAACTACATAATTTGTGGCAGCTAATGATTCATATTAATAAAAATATAAGCAGTCAACAAAAATAAATTCACTAAGACAAAATACTATTTATAGCTAGTCATTATTTACTATATAGTAATTATTTGATTATCAAATACTGCGCAACTTCATAGAAAGATGGTGAAAATTTCCAACTAGAGATTTCAGGCGTATATTCAAATAAATTAGTTACATAGAAGTCCCAATGCAAAGAAGATCAACCTATTGCACAAGGAATAAGCGATGGGGCTGTTAGAGATTAACTGGTACTTATTTTTGTCTTATTTTAAATTAAAAATTTTAACTTCAGGACCATTAAAGATATTTATCCTGAAAAATTGAATTGAAAAAAAATTCTGAACACATGGGCTAATTCTTAAATAATAGACATTTAGAATGGCTAGCCGGTGTTATTTCTACAATTTAAGTATGAGTACACCAAAGTCGGGTTTTCCCTAGACTAAGCAGTGGACCTCAACCCTATTCAGCGGAGCTGCTATTCTCACTACCCTTATTTAAAAAAATTATTTTGCAATCTTTAGACAAATAACCAACAAGTTTATCGTATATTTTTTGTTGTCGATATAAATAAATTATATACTAATTATATATAATTTACATATGTTATACATATATTATATATCAGTTTATTTTTAATTTAAACAGTATATTGAGTTATTTAGGTTTATTCTTTTTTAATTATTTGACACTCTTTCTCTTTCTGTCACGCAAAAGGATTCATACTTTTTTCTATGTAAAAAATACTTAATTATGTATGGTCTCATCTTGCTATCAATATGGTTTGTTATAGGCCCCACAACACCACAAGAATAAATCTTTTTGACACGAGTCAAAAGTGTTATTCCTCAGTTGGTCAGTGCCCATGCAAATACTCCCAAATAAAATTAAACGGAGGCAGTTGTTGTTTTCGTTCGTTTCTTTCGAATAATTAATGCAAAATACCTTAACACCTTTCTAAACTTGACACGAATTATTAGTTATAATTTTAAATAATTTGTGATCTTAATTACTCTTCTCAATTTGGTATTTTGAGAGTCATTACCTTCCTGAACGCAAATGTGGCAAAGAGTATGAGTGCACTCGCCTGCCACGTATATTTTTCTGCATATATAGCATTTTTCTTTAATAAAATATATTTTTACCTTTTTAAGTATGTTACTTTTTTGCATAATTTTTTTGAATATAATTTATAATAAAACTTGGATAGAACTACATTATTTAGGCTAAAAATAACAAAGTTTTAGTTAATCTTTTTTTGAATTTGATTTGAAAATAAAGATTTATACATTGAAATAAATAGTCCTGTGTATTTTTTTATAACTTTTTAGACGCCTTGACTATTTATTTCAATTAACTATTTATAATATATACTCATGATAATTATTTCATATATTTTTATTACTATTTTTTCTTCTTGTAATCCTTTTGTCATATCAAAGATTTACATTTGTACTTACAATTATCAAATTTTCAGATGATTATAATGGGAATGAGGTAATTAGGCAATTTGACATAAATACTTTATTTAGAGATCCATTATTTCTTGTCGGAAGATGTCCATGGGTTTAAACATAAATTTCAAAATAACTAAACCAATTAATCTGCAATCTCTAAGAAAACAAACCAAACTGAGATTATTTGGTTTGGTATTTCATAAACGAAAAATTGAACCGGAGTTTTCATAATCCAATTTGAAGTGCCTGATGTCAGAAGAAACGAAAAGTCATGTGTACTTTTTTATAACTTTTTAGATACCTTGACTATTTATTTCAATTATATAAATCTTTATTTTCATGTCAAATTTAAAAAAAGATTGACTAAAACTTTATTATTTTTAGCCAAATAAAAAAATTTAGCCTAAATAATGTAGTTCTATCCAAGTTTTATTATAAATTATATTCGAAAAAAATTATCCAAACAAGTAACATACTTAAAAAGGTAAAAATATATTTTATTTTTAAAAAAAAATGTCACACATACAGAAAAATCCACGTGGCAGGCGAGTGCACCCACACTCTTTGCCTCGTCAGCTTCCAGGGGGTGATGGCTCTCAAAAGGCCAAGTTGAGAGGGGTAATTAAGACCACGAATAGTTTAAGACTGTAACTAATAATCCGTGTCAAG
>ML358319.1:53971-73897 GCA_005239505.1 Nicotiana paniculata | reverse complement strand
ATATTTATAGCAAAAAATAGTATAGAATTTGGGTGTGGTCAAAAAATAGTTGTTCACACTTGTAACCATTATATGTAGAAGTTTTATAAGGTCCCTATGTATCAGTGTGGATCAATTCAAAGATGCTTTTAGTTTTGATGTTATTGGTGGGAAAGGAAGTTTGGATTGTCTTGCAATAGGACATACATCACAAGGACATTCATTATCGGACAGAGTAAGAGAAACAGAATTAGAACAAAGTCTTTTCATTGTTGAATATGGCATATGACCCAAACGAAGGTGCCATAGTTTTACATCAGAAACTTTCATTATAGAAATTGAAAATGAACTAGAATTAGAAACTGAAGCTAAACTAGTAGAACTATTATTTGAAAGCAGAGCAGAAGACTTTAGGGGCTGATGGCTGGAGTACTGGATCAGATAAAGACCACCTTTAGATTCATCAAAGTCCAGAGGGCTCTTCATTGAAGGGATCTACAAAATACATCCAACAGAAGAGAAGACTAGAAGACAGTTTAGTTGCTGACAAATTTTTGAACTGAGAGTAAGTTGTATCTGAATGAGGGGACATATAGAACATTATGCAGAATTAGCTTAGAATGAATGAAGACACTTCCTCCATGAGTTGCCCTAACTTTGTAGGAATTAGGAAGATTAACTATGACAGGAAAAGCTAAAGGTTTGAAGGTTAGAAAAGTTTATGATCAAATGACATGTGCTCAGAAGCACCCGAGTCTAAAATCCATGTAGTACTCTTAACCTGAACAAAATAGAAAACTGAATCACTGAGAAATTTACCAGCACAATTGGCAATATTTGCATTAGCTTCCGAGTTTGAGGGTCCAGATTGGGCAACCTTCACTTGATGGAGCACTTCAACAAGCTGAGAAATCTTCTCCTGAGATAGTTGTTGAGTTGATGTATCCCCAACTGTAGTGGTAGGATTGATTGTTGCATCCTCAGCTGAAAAAGTTGTATTAGCTTTCACATTTCCCTGAAACCTTTTAGACTTAGTAAACTTAAAATTAGAAGGGAAACTAATTATCCTATAGCATCTATCAACTGAGTGTTCAGGTTTTCTGCAATGAGAACAAAATAAGTTGCTATTCTTTCCCTTAAACTCCATGTTTCCAGACTTTTGATTTCCAGAGTTCTGATTTCCACCCAAGAATGAAGAAGAATCCCCTGGAAACTGAGGGTTAACATACACCTCTCTTTGTAGAGAATTGAATAGAAAGAACTTAGGAATTTTTTTTCTGTATTTCTCGTTCACTATACAATCTATTTATACATGTATATGAGATGAAAAAATAATGTAAAAAGTATAAAGGGAATAAAATCTGTCTATCTCCTATTGGCTAAATCCTAATAGTAAATAACTACCTGTACAACTCACTAGATTCCATAATTAAATTTACAGCTCACTAGCAAATTCTAGAAGGTGTATTTACATAGCTGGATTTCTTCTTAATCGGATGGTCACCAATTAATCTATCATCATAAAAATTGATAGTGGAACTTCTTCCACGTGTCTCATTTGAAACTTGGACAAAAGAGGAGTCATGTGTATTCTGATCAAACCTGGGTTTTTCAATTTTAGCCTCGACTGTTTTCTTCCAAACCTTGTATGTCATTATCAAGCTTCAAACTTTTACTGCTAATACATACGCATACAAATCATTTCAGTTATTGGAGATGTTAGTAATATGTATTGCTGTAAAATAAAACAATAATAATTTCTGAAAAATACAGAAACAATAAGAAACCTCACTAGCACGGGATCTAGCGCGGGATTAGCGCGGCTGCGCTAGTGAAATTTACCAGGGACAGTGAGAAACCTGACTAGCACGTGCTGAGCGCGGGCGCGCTAGTCCAGACGTCCTTAGATTTTCTATGAAAAATAATATAAGAATAAACCGAGCCCACTGAATACACAGTGTGACCTTAAGAAAATTATTCCCCTCAAGTACCCGAGGTTTTGGAATATATCCTCCCAGGATAGAACGATTTAACTCACCAGAGTGTTGGTACCAAAAACCCCGGTGAACAACGAACCACTCGAAGGCTGTAAAACACACTGGAATATTTTGTGCAGAAGAAGAAGAAGATAAGAAAATTTAGTAAGTAAAAATTCTGGGATTGAAGGTATATTTATAGCCAATTTAGTACTGTTTCTGAAAAGGTTTTGCAACCTTTCAGAACAACCATAGTTGTTGGAATAGGTGTGAATCCTTTAAGAACAACCATAGTTGTTTTGAACAGGTATGAATATTGCGGGAAATTTAAAAACGGATTAAAAATAATCCGGGAAAGAAAAAGGGTCGGACTGGACCGGGTCGCGGGTCATTCCGGATTAAAAACTTTTCCATTAATTAATTAAATAATTTGAAAAGAACTTTTTTCAAAAAGATTAATCAATCAATCGATCTTTGACCAAATCTGAATCTGAAGCCGAAGCTGAGCCGAGTGAGCGACGACGACGGTGCGAGGCTTGCCTTCTTCTCAACTCTCTAAGAGCTAGAAGAAGAGCTTCTCTACATATACACATAGATTTTCTTTCCTTCTTTCAGTGAGGGACAAAGTGCACTAATTCAAAATTTCACTTCCCTCCATTTCTTTTCCCACCATTTTTCATTCCCTCTCTTTAAGCTACACCAAGCTTAAAATTTAAGCTAGACTAAGCTTAAAATTACTACACTAAGCTTAAAGACCAACAATCCTCCACATGAATGGGTAATGTCTATAAAATAAAGGAATGCACGAATTAATTGCATCTGGATAAGTAAGTTTCCCTTTGAACTTTCTGTAGTGAACTTATATCGGATATATTCGGTCAATCGATAGATTTGATATCTTTGAACCGTCGAGATTTGTTGTATACCTAGACAACATAAGTCACACAATCAATCCTCAACCATCTATGGTTCTCTGGTTGTGTTCGTTTCATCCATGAACACCGCCTGGTTTCATGAGTGCTTATAGAATGGGCCTTTAGTTTCATTCCCCTTGAAGCGGCTTACACTTCACACTGACATAGGTGATTCCTAAACGTGTAATCCTAAAGACACACTATCTGGTCATATCCTGCCAGACTTAGCAAATCATTAAAAAGCTTTAAGCTTTATTGACTCATCAAAAAGCCTTAATGCTTTACCTTTATTTCTAAATACTGTCTTCATCACGAGAATGGGTTAAGTTATTATACAATTTTGAACCGTCATTCTTAACTTTGTTTGATCTCTTTGAACCTAGGTCTTGGGATCTCCAGTCTACTAGGTAGAGTTACCTCCATGATGACTTGTCCTAGGCCTTAACCCCATTCCCTTTGATGATCTTTCAACTGCCTCTCTAGATAGTCCTTTTGTAAGTGGATTCGACACGTTTGACTTTACGTAGTAAATTGTGATAACACCACTAGAGAGTAGTTGTCTAACGGTATTATGTCTCTGTTGTATATGATGAGATTTTCTGTTATATATAACGCTCCCTGCCCTACCTATTGACGCTTGACTATCACAATGTATACAAATAGGTGCCAAAGTTTTGGGACAAATGGAATATCTTCCAAGAAATTCGGAGCCATTCAGCTTCTTCACCGGCTTTATCTAAAGCTATGAATTCAGATTCCATTGTAGAATGGGCGATGCACGTTTGTTTGGATGATTTCCAAGACACTGCTCCACCCCCAATTATGAAAACATATCCACTCGTGGATTTAACTTCAGATGATCCGGTGATCCAATTTGCATCACTATATCCCTCGATCATGGAGGGATAGTTGTTATAAGGCAAAGCATAGTTTTGGGTATGTTTCAGATACCCCAAAACTCGTTTTATTTCCATCCAATGTATGTGAATGGGATTAATTGAAAATCGAATTAGTTTGCTAATAGCACATGCTATATCTGGTCGAGTACAATTCATAATATACATCAAACTTTCCAATACTCTAACATAGTCCAGTTGTGAGTTCACCTTCATTCTTTTGAAGTGCATAACTCACGTCAATTGGAGTCTTGGAAATTTTGAAATCCAAATACTTGAACTTGTCAAGTACTTTTTCAATGTAGTGAGACTGTGATAATGCTAGACCTTGTGGAGTTTTGTGAATTCTGATATCCTAAGATCACATCAGCAACTCCTAAGTCTTTCATGTCGAATTTTCCAGCCAACATGTGTTTTGTAGCATTTATATCTGCCATACTTTTGCTCATTATCAACGTGTCATCAACATATAAAAAATAATGACTTCATGACCTGAAGTGTTTTTAATGTAAACACATTTGTCGCACTCATTGATTTTAAAACCACTTGCCAACATTGTTTTGTAAAATTTGGCATGCCACTGCTTGGGTGCTTGTTTAAGTCCATAAAGCGACTTAACAAGTTTGCACACTTTCTTTTCTTTACCAGGAACCATAAAACCCTCAAGTTTTTCCATGTAAATTTCTTCCTCCAATTATCCATTTAAGAAAGCTGTTTTAACATCCATTTGATGGATTTCAAGACCATACATGGCCGCTAATGCCACTAACATCCTAATAGATGTTATCCTCGTTACTGGCGAGTAAGTGTCAAAGTAATCAAGGCCTTCCTTTTTTCTATAACCTTTGACAACAAGTCTTGCCTTATGTTTGTCAATATTGCCATCAGCTTTCATTTTCCGTTTAAAGATCCATTTCGAACCTAAAGGCTTATTTACAGGAGGAAGATCAACCAATTCCCATGTATGGTTATCCAAAATTGATTAAATCTCACTATTGACTGCCTCTTTCCAAAATGCTGAATCAGAAAATGACATAGCTGCTTTAAACGTTTGAGGATCATTTTCAATCAAGAATGTCACAAAATCTGGTCCAAATGAAGTAGATGTTCTTTGACGTTTGCTACACCTTGGATCTTATACACTTGGAGTATTTTCCTTTGGTTCTCTCCGAGGTCGTTTAGGTCTTTCACTTAACGACTCGCATTCAGTTTATACAGATAAATCCTTTCAAAGAATTCAACATTATCTGATTCCATTACCGTATTAACATGAATCTCGGGATTATCAGATTTATGGACCAAAAATCGACATGCTTTACTGTTTGTAGCATATCCAATGAAAATGCAATCTACTCTTTTTGGTCCGATTTTAACCCTTTTAGGTAAAGGAACTTGTACCTTTGCTAGACACCCCCACACTTTGAAATATTTCAAGTTGGGTTTTCTACCTTTCCATTTTTCATATGGAATAGATTGCGTTTTGCTGTGGGGGTACTCTGTTGAGTATTTGGTTAGCTGTAAGGATAGATTCCCTCCTCAAACTCTGCGGTAATCCGGAACTTATTAATAAAGAATTCATCATTTGCTTTAATGTCTCATTTTTCCTTTCCGCAATTCCGTTGGATTGAGGTGTGTAAGGTGCAGTAGTTTGATGGATAATTCCATATTCCGAACATATTTCTGCAAGCGGAGATTCATATTCTCCACCTCTATCACTTCTAATCGTTTTGATCTTTTTATTCAATTGATTCTCTACTTCATTCTTGTATCGCTTAAATGCTTCAATTGCTTCATCCTTACTATTAAGCAAATAACATAACAATATCGAGTGCAATCGTCAATAAAATAATTTTTCCAACCTCGAGATGGTGTCGACTTCATATTGCAAATGTCAGTATGAATTAAGTCTAAAGGATTTGAATTCCTTTCAACAGACTTATAAGGATGTTTTAACAACTTAGATTCAACACATATTTGACATTTCGATTTATTACACTCGAATTTAGGCAATACTTCTAAATTAATTAACTTCCGCAAGGTTTTATAATTGACATGTCCTAAACGAATATGCCATAAATCATTTGACTCCAATAAATAAGAAAAAGCTAAAATTTTATTCATAGTATCAACAACCATTACATTGAGTTTGAAAAAACCCTCTGTGAGGTAGCCTTTTCTAACGTACATTTCATTCTTGCTTACAACAACTTTATCAGAAACAAATACACATTTGAATCCATTCTTCACTAGTAAAGAAGTAGAAACTAAATTCTTCCTAATAGTAGGAACATTAAGAACGTTGTCGAGCGTTAACACCTTACCGGAAGTCATCTTTAGGAAAATATTTCCATAACCTTCAATCTTCGTTGTTGAGTTATTTCCCATGGAAATCTCTTCTTCGGGACCAGCAGTAGAGTAAGTTGCAAATGCTTCTTTGACAGCACAAACATGTCGAGTGGCTCTGGAGTCAATCCACCACTCCTTCGGATTTCCAACTAAGTTGCATTTTAAAAGCATTGCACAAAGATCATCAATGTCATCATTCTTCTCCACTATGTGGGCCTGTCCCTTCTTCTTATCCTTTCTCGGGAAGCGACAATCAGGGGATTTGTGACCAACTTTTCCACAATTGTGGCAGTTGCCCTTGAATTTCTTTTTGTTCTGCTCCTTAGTCTGTCCAGAAGATCTCTTCCTATTCTTACTTTTTGGAGCAGTTTCTTCAATGATATTAGCTCCCATGATCGTTTAATTTCCGCGAGACTTCTTCTCGGCTGTTTTGTTGTCTTGCTCAATTTTGAGACGAATCACAAGGTCTTCCAACTTCATTTCTTTGCGCTTGTGCTTGAGATAGTTCTTGAAATCTCTCCACGAAGGAGGCAACTTTTCAATCATTGCAGCCACTTGAAATGCTTCATTCACGACCATACCTTCAGCTATAAGGTCATGAAAAATAAGCTGAAGTTCCTGAAATTGGGTTTCCACAGTTTTGTTGTCTATCATTTTATAGTCTAGAAATTTGGCAACCACGAACTTCTTCAAGCATGCATCTTCTATCTTGTACTTCTTCTCAAGTGCGTCCCATAATTCTTTCGAAGTATTTATCGCACTGTACACATTGTACAAGTCATTGTCTAAAGCACTTAAATAATAGCCTTTGCAAAGAAAATCTGCCTGTTTCCACGCCTCAACAATCATGAACTTTTCGCTGTCCGGCATGTCCGCAGCAGGCACTGGAAGCTCTTCACTAGTGAATTTCTGCACACCAAGTGTGGTAAGCCAGAAGAACACCCTTTGCTGCCATCCTTTGAAGTTGGCTCCAGAAAATTTCCCCGGTTTTTCTGCCGGTGGAACAGCAGTCCGGCTCGACGAGGCTATCATCGTTGCCGCAACAGTCGCAGAAGAACTTCCGTTATCAATTGTCATTTCTCACTGTCAACAACAGAAGAGTTCAATCAATGGAAAAACCAGAACAGTAAACAATACTGTAATCAACAATAAACAATATGTATAATAAATAAAAATCGAAGTTTTTATATACTATTTCACAAAAAATGATGAAGTTTTTATGTTCTTCAAATCGTTTTCTGAATTTCAACACTCTGATGAAGTTTTTATATCTTCAAACCAGAATAATAAAATTCAGAAGGAGTAGAAAACACACAGGTTTTAATCTCCACAAACAGAATACAGAAAATAAAAATATAATTTCCTTAAGATTGTTAGCAATCTGTATTGCTGTAAAATAAAATAATAATAATTTCTGAAAAATACAGAAACAGTAAGAAACCTCACTAGTGCAGGCTCTAGCGCGGGCTCTAGTGCGGGATTAGCGCGACCGCGCTAGTGGAATTTACTAGGGGCAGTGAGAAACCTGACTAGCGCGACCACTAGCGCGTGCTGAGCGCGGGCGCGCTAGTCCAGGCGTCCTTAGCTTTTCTATGAAAAATAATATAAGAATAAACCGAGCCCAAGAATACACAGTGTGTCCTTAAGGAAATTATTCCCCTCAAGTACCCGAGGTTTTGGAATATATCCTCCCAGGATAGAACGATTAACTCACCAGAGTGTTGGTACCAAAAACGCCGGTGAACAACGAACCACTCAAAGGCTGTAAAACACACTGGAATATTTTGTGCAGAAGAAGAAGAAGAAGATAAAAAAATTTAGTAAGTAAAAATTCTGGGATTGAAAGTATATTTATAGCCAATTTAGTACTATTTCTGAAATAGGTTTTGCAACCTTTCAGAACATCCATAACTGTTGGAACAGGTGTGAATCCTTTCAGAACAGCCATAGTTATTTTGAACAGGTATGAATATTGCGGGAAATTTAAAAACGAATTAAAAATAATACGGGAAAGAAAATGGGTCAGACTGGACCGGGTCGCGGGTCATTCCGGATTTGAAACTTTTTCATTAATTAATTAAATAATTTGAAAATAATTTTGTCCTAAAAGATTAATCAATCAATCTTTGACCGAAGCCGAAGCCGAAGTTGAGTTGAGCGAGCGACGATGACGGCGTGAGGCTTGCCTTCTTCTCAACTCTTTAAGAGCTAGAAGAAGAGATTATCTATATATACACATAGATTTTCTTTCCTTCTTCCAATGAGTGACAAAGTGCACTAATTCAAAATTTCACTTCCCTCCATTTCGTTTCCCACCATTTTCCATTCACTCTCTTTAAGCTACACCAAGCTTAAAATTTAAGCTAGACTAAGCTTAAAATTAAGCTACACTAACCTTAAAGACCAACAGGAGATGAGGAAAATAATCACATTTTCTCAAGTTATCAGGTGTCTTGAACAACTATATAATCATACATGCTCAATTCTTTATTATTTGTTGGAAAAAGTGAAACAAATAACAAAAATTAAATGTGAATTGTGTACAATTATTCCTAAAATCTAAAATATATAGGGTATTTTTATGCCAATCAAAAGGTAAGATTATTGCATATGAATATATGCAATACACTACAGGTCTGCAACATACTAAAAGAATAACAAAATATGTATATAACATTGTTAGTGATAGCGTACTCATCATCAAGTTTGAACTGAATTCTCAAATACTGCCCACAAATAATTCCATATGTTCAACTCTTCCCTACTGCATAACCAATAAAAATTATGCGCAAAAAAATTGTATGAAATAATATAATTGTGGCAAAAGGAAGAAAGAAAAAAGAAGAAAGAAGCAAGAAAATTTATGTAATTTTTGAACGAAACAGTGAGGAATTATTATCATTAATGAAGAAAAGAAGGAAATTGTAAAAAAGAGGATGTGCGTTAGCTAGTATTTATAATAACCAATATAATTAGTAACGAAATTGGGTAATAGAAATGGAAGAGTAACGTCAAGTAAGTAATTGTTATGAATGGAATGAGTATCAAAGCTATCAAGTGTAATCGTAATGGACGTGTTCTTTTGAACGTGTCTTTTAAGAACATGAAGAGTGGGTAACTGAAGAAAAACAAAATCGGTGGAATATTTGGGAGTTATGAACACAATTAATAGAGGATTTATAAGGGGTGGGTAAAAGTTTGAAAGACACAATAATTATCTATTAAGATATCTATTTAAAAAAATGATAATATCCTATCTTAGAGAGATTTTTAGGCTTCTAAAAATAAGATAAATGCAAAAATGAGGGGGGAAATTCAAAAAAATGAGAAAAAAATAAGTGAGTTTCTGTAACGATCCGACCGGTCGTTTTGAGCATTTGCACTTCGCTCAGTAGTTTACGGGCATGGGCAGCTCTGCATGATGTATTGTGACTTAGGTGAATCGCTGATTTTGGTTTTCAGGTTATTCGGGATTGATTTAGAAGAATAAATTCATTGTTTAAGCTTTAAGTTGGAAGAGTTGACCAAATTTACTTTTTGGTATTTGACCTCGGATTGGAGTTTTGATGGTTCTGTTAGCTCCGTTGGGTGATTTTGGACTTAGGAGCGTGTCTGAAATATGATTTGGAGGTCCGTAGTTGTATTCGGCTTGAAATGGCGAAAGTTGGAATTCTGAAAAGTTTCACCGGGAGTGAACTTTTCGATATCAGATTCAGATTATGGTTCCGGGAATTGGAATAGCTTCGTTATATCATTTTGGAATTGTGTACAAAATTTGGTTTCATTTCGAGTTGGTTTGATATGTTTCGGTGCGAGTTTTTGGAAGTCGAAAGTTCATTAAATTTGATTTGAGGTGCGTTTCGTCGTTTCGATGTTGTTATGCGTGATTTCAGGCATCGAGTAAGTCCGAGTTATGTTATGGGACTTTTTGTTATGTTCGTACAGGGTCCCGAGGGACTCGGGTGAGTTTTGGATAGGTTTGGGTTGTGTTGCACTCGTTTTTATTATGTTTCGACGTCGTTTCTTCAAGCATAAATGGTATCACATTGAACAAATGAGCCTGATTTCTGTTTTTATTGAGGCATTAGATCCGCATCATAATTAAGGATCTGTAGCAAAAAAAAACGCTCAAATTTGGACATCTTATGAGGATTTTATGGCCATTTTACTATGAATTGAGTTGCCAGGTTTTTCAGATTAATTACGAAATTTTCGCTGACTTCGTATTTAAAAATCTACACATTTTCAAATATTTAAACCAACATATCTCCTTCATTATAAGGTCAAATGAAGTGATTCAAAAGTCTATCTTAACTGAAATTTCACAAGGAATCCATTGGAGGCATCAAAAGTAATTTTTGGGATCATTTGGCATGCAAAACGAGGCAGAATAACTAGGCAAAAATACTTAATATCAAAGGTTTGTTCATTTGGTCATATTTTGAGTTGGGGAGCTCGGATTTGGACAATTGTTGGAGGCGATTTTCACCATATGGATTAGGGTAAGTGTTCTGTACTCGATTTTGGTTATATTTCATGAATTCATCTTCGTTTTTGCCAATTGATTGATGATTTTAAAGTGAAATTTGGGGGTTTTGTCTAAAATTTCATAAAGTGAATTTTTGAGTTTTGAATACCGATTTAGATTTGAATTTGATTGAAACTAGTATGGTTGGATTTATAATTGAATGGGTTATCGGATTTTATAAATTTTATCGGGTTACGAGGTGCAGGCCCATGTTAGAAGTTTTGGCCGATTTTGGGCTTCTAATTCAAGATTCAACCTTTTTCTATTGAGATTGGTTCCTTTAGAATTATTTGATGTATTTGAGTTATTTTTGGTCAGTTTCGAGCTGTGCGGAGGTCGGAATGCGCGGGATGACATTTTTAGAGCATCGCTTGGCTTGCTCGATATTGGAAATAGCTCGTTCGAGGTAAGTAACACTTCTAAACATGGTGCTGAAGGTATGAAACCCCGAATTTCGTACTATGTGATTGATGTTGAGGTGACACACATAATAGGTGACGTGTGTGTGGGCGTGCACCGTGTAAATTGTAATTTCATCATTTACTGTGGTACTGTGTAGTTACTTGATCTTACCTGTAACCATGAAATCACTATGTACTTGAGATATTGAGTTGTGATCCATGTTAGAAACCATGTTTAGGCTACATGATATCATGTTGGGACCCACTGAGGTCATTTCTGTTGTTGGGTTATCTGCTTTCATTGCATTACATACTCATATGCATATCATATCCAGTCTCTGTTACCATTTATTGACACATCGTATCATCATTTTAGGCTAGTTCCATGGCATTGTGAGCCTGAGAGACTGGAGAGATTGATGACTGAGTTGGGCCGAGGGCCTGAGTGTGAGTGATATTATGGGATCAGTCTGCACGCCACAACATGTTATATTTATTATATTATGGGATCAGGCTGCACGCCGCATCAGGTTATATTGATTTGTGCCATGATTGGGTTGATATAGCGGTTGGGCTGAAGGAGGCCCTCCGGAGTCTGCACACACCCTAGTGAACGCGGTTGATTATATTGAGGATGGATCTTCCCTGGACATGGATCTTGTCAGAAATATTTATATACCTGTGATGGATCTTCCCCACGGGCTGGATTTGGCCCTACTCAATACTGAGTGACTGTTGGTCAATTGATGTATATATTTCGGGATGGATCTTTCGTGGGCCGGATTGGCCATATACAGTACTGAGTGATTGAGCATGATGAGTGAAAAGTGTGAGAAAGTGAGATTGAGTACTCTGAGGGTGTGAGCACATGAGTTCATCTCTGAGATACATGGCATTGACATGCACACATGACATACAGGCATATAGATGCATTTTCCTCATGTTGTACGGTATCATGCCATTTATGACTTCTCACACATATTGATATATGGGCTTAGAGAGGTATTTCACACTTGCTATTTGAAAAGAAAATGAAACATCTTATTTATTGTGAAAATGATTTTTCGGAAGAATTTACAGTTTTCAAACTTACTCATATCATCGACGATTTCGGTAAAAGATTTGAGTTTTCACTATAAACTATTTTTTGAAAAACTATGAAAAAGTTGAGCGTTCTCTGAGTTACTTCTTTTATTACTTGTTTTGCGTTGTTATAAACTGTTGTTGGCTATTGGATGTTGGACCCGACCTTTGTTCCAGCTCGTCACTACTTTCAACCTAAGGTTAGATTTGTTACTTATTGAGTACATGGGGTCGGTTGTACTCATACTACACTTCTGCACCTTGTGTGTATACATTGGATGCTGATGTTGTTGTGATCGACGGGAGCTGGAATTGAAGACGTACCTGCGTTCCGTTTGTAGCTGCCTCTTGTTCATGGTAGTCTTAGATTTATAAAAATTTGTTTATATACATTTCGAACAGATGGTGTATTTGTTTCATACCAATTTTGTAAATTCTAATCTTAGAAACTCATGATTTGTACTACCAGCCCCCGGGAAATGCATCAGATTCAGATATTTCTTTATTTAATTTCTTTATTAAATTGTTATTGGAACTGATTAGCTGTTAAATTGACTTACCTAGCGAGTTAGGTTAGATGCCATCACAACTAATTGAATTTTGAATCGTAACAATTTCTTGGCAAAAGAGAGGTGTCACCTCACACTTTTATTTTCCACAACTATATATATAGAAAGATATTAGCAGAAAATTGCAAGCATTCCTCGTGATAATAAATATTAATCATGTTAAGGGGTTTGGATCCAATCTAATGGTTTTTTCCTCCAATTTGTTTCCGGTAGTTGTTTCATTAAAATATTATAGGAGTAATTTTTAATTGAAAGGTGAAAGGTTGTTCGACTTTATATATGGGACCTAGCTAGGTACGTGCCTTTGTGTCATACTAATTTTAAAAAATCGAGTATCATTGTTTTGTAACATTTAAAAAGTCTTTGCCCATATTCTATTCAACTATACTTTGGGTACACATTGCACGTGTACCCTATGTCAATAATAATAATTATATTTAAATAATATAAATAATATTCAAAATACATGTTTTCCTTGTAAAATTAAACTTATCAAATTGCAGGTTCCTAGAAATGATAACACGTTAATCTTTTTTTGGAGTTGTTTAAAGTGGTTCTTATTCCAATTTATTCTGTTACTTGCTTTATTATACAAAAATATTATATAAGCGGTCTTTGATTGAAATGTAGAAAGATCGTTCAGCTTGATATCCACTTGGATACATGCATTGCACACATATATATTTCATGTTAATTATTAACAAAAGATATATATGATATTTTATTAACAATTGAGAATTCTTTATTCACATTTTACTCAATTTACGAGAGCGCTACAACTCGTACCCTTATCATATGCATCCTTTGTATCAGATACGACATCCAAATTCAACAAATACGTACCAAAAATTCTTATAAATTTTTAATTTGATTGTATCTTACTCTACCTATAATTTCTTTCCACATTACTTCATCTATGCGCGGCGATTACATAATAATTTTAATGTAGTGAGACTAATAGTGAACACAAAACTAAAAAAAATAATTTTCTTGTCTTATCTATGTATAAAATAGATACCAAGACTTTATCGGTTAGATTGATCGGTGAAAATAGGCTCTTGAAATATATTTTTTTTTTTATAATTGTATGATTATAGTATCATACTATTCAGAGACAAATCCAAAATTTAAATTTTATGGGTTCAACTTTTAGATTTTTAGCATTGAACCCATTATAATCTTAAAGTATGGGTTCATCTATATTATTTATTGCAATTCTGATAAATTTTTATACATAAATTTATGCTCCGCATCAAAAGTTATGGATTCAATTGAACCCGTACCTATAACCTCACATCCGCCCCTGATACTATTAATTTTTCTAGATTTGCTATGAAAACTATAGTCACATATGGTTTTTTGTAGTAAAAATGAATATTCAACTATTTGTACAGGCTTACCAGAGCTAGCTTATCAACATAAAAGTATACTTATAAAAGATGATTAATTATAAAGAACATTTTAAATTTTTAATAAAATTATCCCTGATTACATGTATTTTGGTGTTTAAACTCACTATAACATAATTACCATAACATAGTTTGTTGTTCTTTTCATTCCCCTACCGGTTCACTCGCGCAACTGTGGTCAAACAGGATGGGTTCCTAATATTACTTTGATATCTCATATGTTTATGTTTCTCAGGTTATAGTCCACCAATGTAGTTCACAGACAAATGAAGCTCGTAATATCTGTATCACAGAAAGAAAGCTCATATAATCAAGCAAATTACATCAAACGATGAGTTGAGGGGGAAAAAGGAGTATAATAACAACAATACAGGATAGTAACTTTCTTCATATCAAAGATAGAGAGAATCTCTTACCTCCCTCTAGAATATCAAAGATGGATACAAACACTACACCATCAATTATTTCAGCGGAACCACCGGATAACATTAACCAAATAGACATGAAAGAAACCACAATGCACTCCTACAACGAAATGCTACTAGATAAACAGGTAACATGCCAAGCAGAGTATCATGAAGAGGAACTCCCCTCAAACAACAAAGATGATAGGAGTAAAGGAATTGATGGTTCAATAGCCTTATCCTAGGAAGACAAGAAACATTTATACTATCCATGTAACGACCCATCCGGTTGTTTTGGGAATTTAAGCTTCGTTCGACGGCATAAGGTCTTGAACAATTTCGTGTGGTGATTTTTGACTTGGGCGTGCGTCCGAATTTGTATTTGGAGGTCCGTAGGGTGATTTGAAGCATTTTGACGAAAGTTGAAGTTTGGAAAGTGGAGAAGTTTGACCAATAGTTGACTTTGGTGATATCGGATTGGAATGCGATTCCGGGAGTTGGAACAACTCTGTTATGTCATTTCGGACTTGTCTACAAAATTTGACATCATTCCGGGTTGGTTTGACAGGTTTCGGCACGAGTTTTAGAAGTTTGAAGATCTGAAAGTTCATAAGTTTGATTCTTGATGCGATTTGTATTTTCAGCGTTGTTTGATGTGATTTGAGACCTCGAGCGAGTCCGTGTTAGGTTATAGAACTTATTTGTGTGTTTGGATGGAGTCCCGGGAGTCTCAGATATGTTCCGGGTGGGCTGCGGGTCATTTTCCTCCTATTTTGAACTGTTGTTCCTGTTTTCTGGTGTCCTTCTCTGGGATCACGAAGCGCCTTTCGCATTCGCTAAGTGTTATTGCTGACCACCTCGAAATCATTCTTCGCGCGAAGGTCTGCCTTTCCCTTCATCGCGTTCGCGTTTAGCCACCCGCATTCGCGAAGCACTCCCTGGAAGCCTCATATTTCTTCGTGTTCGTGTTCACAATCTCGCGTTCACGTAGGCTCATGTTCTTGTTCTTCGTGTTCGCATCCCTTATCTAGCGTTCACGAAGGATTTTCTGGACAACCTTATTTTCCTTCTTCACGAACGCGAGCCTTTCTCCGCGATCACGATACTTTCAGACCTGGGCAGAATATAAATTTTCCAAATCGAGGATTAGGCCATTTTTATACTTGTAAGCTTTCAGGCCTATGCAGAATGCCGTCAGATACAGTGATTTGGCCAGACATGCACCTGCTTTGGTCACTATAGTTAAGGAGCATGTCTGTATATTCATTGAGGGAATCAGGCATGATATTCGGTTCAGCATCGCTCGGGAGTTAGAGTCGGATGTTTCATTTCAGCAGGTGGTCGGGATCGCTCGCCAAGTAGTGGGCATGTGTGATCAGGAGAGAGAGAGGATAGGCGAGGACAGGGAGGAGAGGAGGCCTCATAAGCCAGAGAGATCTATTGGTTCTTATTTTGGAGTCAGGGTACAACATGGTAGAGGTTCTGTGGGTCAACTAGTTCAATTTGCACTTCCGGCTTCGGATAGGGTTTCAGGTGTTCATGGGTCTCAGAGTACACATATTACACAATTTCCACAGCCATGCCATTATAAAGGTTGCTTTGAGTGTGGAGATACCAGCCAAATGGTGAGAGATTGTCCTAGACTCCGAAAATATGTGTCACAGCAGGATATTCAGGCGAGTAGAGGGCGCCCAAGAGGAGGAGGCCCGACATGTTGATGTGTTTCATATAGTAGGTTGTAGGCCGTTGCGCCATATGATGTCATACAAGTATGCTTTTGATTTGTTACAGAGGGTGCCATTCGTATTTTGTTTCTGTTCTGCTTATCGGGACGAGTTCCCTTATTTGTTGCTTCACTTATGGGTGAGTTTCATGATTAGCACTCTTTTGGTGTGTTTGACCTAATGGGAGATTCTATGAGTGATAACTCGTGTCTATTGTTTGTCTTTATTCTTCATTGAGAGAGACTAGAAATGAGTCCTGTTGACCATTATGGTAGGTTTTGATGTAATTCTTGAGTAGTTTTTGTTACGATTTGTGAATTTGTACTCTACCGGGAGTAGAGTTCAGTAAGTTTTGTGATTTTATTGGCAGAACTGAGTAGTGGAAGATTTTAATTGATATGACATATATTCGACCTGTGATTTAGAGTTGAGGGTGAGACCCTCGCGATTTCATGTGATTTGATATGTTGAGTCGGGCTGCATGCTGCGGAGGAGAGTTATACCATTATGAGATCCTTATGATTGTGCATGTACTTTGATTTTCCTATTTAAATTGATTCATAGTATGGTAATGATAGAGAGTTGTTCCTGTCGGGCTTGTTTGATATTTCTCTTATGTGTTTCTCTTTACATATTCAGTCATTTTCGTTCTATGCTTCTTGAGTTTTAGCTTGCGAGGTGTGTGCCCGGTGGTGTTATTTGTGACTTGTTGATTCGTGTATATAGTTATGAGGTCTTCATGGTTCTTGCATCATCGTCGGTGTTTTGGAGGTTTGAAACGAGTTCCTATCGGATATGAGGCTAATTACCGGTGCTAGTTTAGATTACGGACAACTATTATGATCAGAAGTGTTATTATGGGCCTATGTGTGGTGTGTTATTTTGTGTGGTCGTACCTTGTGGGTGTAAGCATGATTTGTTCCAGCTAGTTGAGACTGATACTGGGTATGGATTTAGAATTGGGTCTTTTGGAAATGAATGAGAGGTGAGAATTTTGGGTATAAGGCTTGTTGGTGTTAGTAGAAAGAGTAAATTATAGTTGAGATGGTGTCTTCAGGTTTATGTGGATTGGGGTGACGTGGGATCTCCTGCGGGTGTTTGTTGGAGGTGAGAATTCAGTGATTTAAGGACTTCGAGGCGATTTTTGGCACGTTCGAGGACGAACGTTTGTTTAAGAGGGGGAGAAGTAACGACCCGGCAGGTCATTTTTAGAATTTAAGCTTCGTTCAGCGATATAAGGTCTTGAACAACTTCGTATGGTGATTTTGGACTTACGCGTGCGTTCGTATTTGGATTTGGAGGTCCGTTGGGTGAGTTGAAGCATTTCGGTGAAAGTTGAAGTTTGGAAAGTAGAGAGGTTTGACCAAGAGTTGACTTTGGTGATATCAGGGTCGAAATGCGATTTCGGGAGTTGGAACAGCTCCGTTATGTCATTTGGGACTTGTCTGCAAAATTTGACATCATTCTGGGTTGGTTTGACAGGTTCCGACACGCGTTTTAGAAGTTTAAAGATTTGTAAGTTCACAAGTTCGATTCTTGGTGAAATTTGTATTTTTGGTGTTGTTTGATGTGATTTGAGACCCCAAGTGAGTCCGTTTTAGGTTATAGAACTTGTTTGTATGTTTGGACAGGGGTCCCAAGGGCCTCGGGTGTGTTCCGGGTGGGCTATGGGTCATTTTCCTCCTATTTTGTGCTGTTGTTCCTATTTTCTGGTGTCCTTCTCCGCGATCGCGAAGCACCTTTCGCTTTCACGAAGTGTTACTTCTGACCACCTCGAAATCCTTCTTCCTGTTCGCGTTCGACCTCTCGCGTTCGCGAAGGTCTGCCTTTCCCTTTATCACGTTTAGCCACCCGCATTCGCGAAGTACTCCCTGGAAGCCTCATATTTCTTCTTCGCGTTCGCGTTCACGTTCGCGTTCTCGTTCGCAATCTCGTGTTCGCGTAGGCTCATGCTCTTATTCTTGTCGTCTGCATCCCTTCTCTCGCGTTCGTGTAGGCTCATGTTCTTGTTCTTCGCGTTCGAATCCATTCACTCGCGTTCAAGAAGGGTTTTGGACAACCTTATTTTCCTTCTTCGCGAACGGGAGCCTTTCTCCGCAATCACGATGCTTTCAGACCTAGGCAAAATATAAGTTTTCCAAATCGAGGATTAGTTCATTTTTATCATATTTTGATTTGTAAAGCTCGGTTTTGAACGATTCTTTGTGGGGTTTTCAATCAAATCGATTGGGTAAGTGTTCTTCACCTAGAATTTAAATATAGGAAAATTTTCACATAAGAACAATTGGGCTCCCTACTTTTCAATTTTATAGCCCATATTTCAATTTACAACCAACTAGCCCAAAAATAATAGGCTAATACTCAATATTCAACTCCAATAGGTTCTCAAAAATTACTATTTAATTTTGAAAAAATATTTTTCAAGCTTTTAAGATAAGTTTCAAATCAGTAACTGTGACTCAAATATTAGTTCAACAAACCAAATCCATTTGGGTGGTGAAAATTAGATTTTTAACAAGCATAAATATGTGGATTTAAATTCTGAATTTGATTTTGTGAAAAATTTGGAGTGGATGTTATTTAGACTTGTTAGAAATAGTATACGGAGGTTGAATATAAAATTTGAAGTCATTTAATGGAGATTTGGACTGGTTTTAAACAAGAATTGTAACTGAAAATTGTGGAAAAAGTTCGTCTACAGACGCTTGTATAAAAGTGTAAAATAGTGTATAAGATGTGTTTATACTCTCATACACACTATTATACAAGATTATACATAATTATACAAAAAACAAATTTCGTCTTCTTCCTTGCGTCTTTTCTGAAATTCAACTCAAATCTAGCTCAAATCTACTCCAAATCACTTCAAATTTAAATTGTGAACTCCTTTTGATATTTTCAATCATTTGGAACAACACCCAATCCAAACAACTAACAAACTCAAAAAATCCTATTTTCAAAAATAAAGCTTTGAATGGCCTTCAATGGTGAACTTCTACTCTTCAATTTTCTTACATTGCAACAAAGTAACATAGGGGGAGAAGAAGTAATTGCGGACGACCCCTTGAAGCATATGTATAAGATATCAGAAGAAGAGAGAGTGAAAGCAATGGTTGTAAGAACACAAAATTTTAATTTGCTAGTGCTTTCAAAATATTTACAATATGGGCTAGGTCGGGTATAACTTAAAAACATGGGCCATTTTTTGTTATGGTGTGAAGTCATGTGTATTTTCTTGTAATTTCTTTAACATATTCCGTGATTTTATATTTAATTTATGTTTTGAGTTGAGGAAAATAGTGGTTTTTGAAGAAAGTTTTCAAAATGAAAAAAATCATGATTTGAGGGACGAATTGGTATCAAAATTTGATAATTTAGGTATGGTTGAACTCGACGAATTGGTATCAAAATTTGATAATTTAGGTATGGTTGAACTCGCATCGGAATGTGTATTCGGGTTTTGTGAAATTTGTTAGGTTCTGAGGTGCGTGCCTGGGGGTCGACTTTTGGGATTGATTTTTAGATTTTTATAAAGATTGAGACTTTATGATCCAGAATAGTTCCTTATGAGTTCTATTTGTGCTTTGAAGTCATTGTGGTTAGATTTGAGTCATCCGGAGGTCATTTCACCCGAGAAGTTCATTTTAGAGGAACAGTTTGTCTTCTTTAAGGTAAGTATCTTGCCTAACCTTGTGGG
>ML358319.1:0-53963 GCA_005239505.1 Nicotiana paniculata | reverse complement strand
GGGGGGGGGGGGGGTGGGGGAGATACCCCTAAGGATTTGAGTCTTCTATGTTGATTGTAGTCTGTGTACGCGAGGTGACGTGTACGAGCTTGGACTTGTTTGTGTAAATCGGCCTCTTAGGGTTCCTAGGTCATTGTATTCATTGAATATGCAGTTGTACTTGTCAATGCGGTTATGAGGTGTAATGAGGGCATATGATTCCAAGTGTTGGGTTTCAGGCATTGAGACCCGTGAGTTGTGATTAGCCCGAGATTCGGTACCTCGTGGAGTTTGTTGACTAAAACCTGATGTGAAAGAGGTCGTTGTTGTTAGGTTATTAATTGTCTTTGTTGTATCTGTGATTTCGAATTTAGGTTGTGTTTCCATTTACTCTTTTGTGTCATTATTATGGTATTCCGCTGATACTTGTTGTTGTCCTTTCCTATTGCAATTATTGTATTGTTAGTCATATCGCGTAGTCTTTATGTAGATATCATACTCTGTTGTTTCTATACTTATACTTGTTCTGGTTATTTAGTCCAGTAGGTGTCTTGACTGTTCCTCGTCACTACTTCACTAAGGTTAGTCTTGATACTTTCTGGGTACCGCTGTGGTGTACTCATACTAGCGGGTCCGTGAGACTTAGCTAGTTGTGCGGATTGTTGCTGTGGAGACTTAAGGTAAACCTGTTGTTGCGTTCTCTGGCTTCGGAGTCACCTTCCTATTTTGTATTCATATTGTGTTTACCTATTTCCAGACATTTATATTTAGAAGTTGTAGCAAAACTCTGTAGAGCTTATGACTTGTTCTACCGGTTTCAGAAGATTGTAAATTGTATAGAGAATTTCATTTCAGAAAGTATTAGATGTTATTTATTATTGTTGCTATTCAGTAAATGTTAGGCTTACCTAGTCCTTAAGACTAGGTGCCATCACGATACCCAACAGAGGGAAAATTGGGTTGTGATAATTTAGTATTAGAGCTCTAGGTTCATAGGTGCTACGAGTCATAAACGAGTTTAGTAGAGTCTTGCAGATCGGTACGGAGACGTCTGTACTTATCTTCGAGAGGCTATGGAACTATAAGGACAATTTCACTTCCTTCATTCCTATCGTGCAAGTTCATTAATCTCGAAATTTGAACTTTTATCATTCTATTCTCTCACAGATGGTGAGGACACGAGTTGTAGTTCCTGATGACAATGGCCCCGGAGTAGGTGTCGTTAGGGGCAGCGGCAGAGGCTGACGAGGAGCATGTACCGCAGCTAGGGCACCTACCGGAGCAGCTATTGCGGAACCGCCAATAGTTCCAGTTGGGAGGTAGGTACCAGAGGTGCCTGTTGTTACCCCCGGACTTCAAGAGACCTTAGCACAGTTCCTGAGTATGTTTGTTACATTGGCTCAGGCGGGGTTGATTCCGGTTGCACCAGCTACTTCACAAACCAGGGGAGGAGCTCATTCTCACACCGCCCACACTCTAGAGCAGCAATTTCATGTTGGTCAGGTTTCAGGTGTCATGGAGACACATCCTGTGGTCCTAGTTCAGCCCGTGGTTAGGGAAGAAATATCTGAGGAAGAACAACTTAGACTTGAGAGGTACAATAAGTACCATCCTCCTACCTTCAATGGATTGGCGACAGATGATGCGCAGGGTTTCTGGGAGGAGTGTCACCGCATTCTTCATACTATGGGTATTGTGGAGACGAGCGGGGTTGCTTTTGTTATGTTTCAGCTCAAGGGAGCGTCTTATCAGTGGTGGCGGTCATATAAGTTAGGTAGCCCGGCCGAGTCAGTTTCACTCACATGGGTTCAGTATTCAAACATGTTCCTAAGAGAGTTTGTACCTCAGTCCATTCAAGATGCATGGCGCACGGAGTTTGAGCAGCTGCACCAGGGCACGATGTCAGTATCAGAGTATGCTGTCAGATTCATTGATTTGCCCAGATATGCACCTGCTTTGGTCACTACAGTTAGGGAGCGTGTCTGTAGATTCATTGAGGGACTCAGGCATGATATTCGATTCAGAATGGCTCGGGAGTTAGAGTCGGATGTTTCGTTTTAGTAGGTGGTAGGGATCACTCGCTGAGTAGAGGGCATGTGGGATCAGGAGAGAGAGAGAGGATAGGTGGGGCCATGAGAGAGAGGATATGAGAGTTCAGGAGAGAGAGGAAAGGGAGGAGAGGAGGCCTCGTAGGCCGGAGAGATCTATTGGTACTTTTTTTGGAGTCAGGGTACAGTATGGTAGAGGTTCTGTGGGTCAACTAGTTCAGTTTGCACTTCCAGCTTCGCACAGTGTTTCAGGTGTTCATAGGTCTCAGAGTACCCATGCTGCACAGATTCCACAGCCACTTCATCAGAGAGGTTGCTTTAGGTGTGGAGATACCATCCACATGGTGAGAGATTGTCCTAGACTCCGGACAGATGTGTCAGAGCAGGGTATTCAGGCGAGTAAAGGGCGCCCAAGAAGAGAAGGCCCGACATGTTGATGTGTTTCATATAGTAGGCTGGAGGACTTTGCGCCATATGATGTCATACAGGTATGCTTTTGATTTGCTACAGAGGGCACCATTCGTATTTTGTTTCTGTTCTGCTTATCGGGACGAGTTCCCTTATTTGTTGCTTCACTTATGGGTGAGTTCATGATTAGCACTCTTTCTGTGTGTTTGACCTAATCGTAGATTCTATGAGTGGTAACCCGTGTCTATCGTTTGTCTTTATTCTTCATTGAGTGAGACTAGAAGTGAGTCTTGTTGACCATTATGGTAGGTTTTGATGTGATTCCTGAGTATTTTTGGTTACAATTTGGGAATTTTACTCTACCGGGAGGAGAGTTTAGTAAGTGTTGTGATTTTATTGGCAGAACTGAGTTAGTTGAAGATTTTAATTGATATGATGTTTATTCGACCTGTGATTTAGAGTTGAGGGTGAGACCCTCGCGATTTCATGTGATTTGATATGTTAAGCCAGGTTGCATGCTGCAGAGGAGAGTTATATCATGATGAGATCCTTATGATTGTGCATGTACTTTGATTTTCCTATTTAAATTGATTCATAGTATGGTACTGATAGAGAGTTGTTCCTTTCGGGCTTGTTTGATATTTCTCTTATGTGTTTCTCTTTACATATTCAGTCATTTTTGTTCTATGCTTCTTGAGTTTTAGCTTGCAGGGTGTGTGCCCGGTGGTGTCAGTTGTGACTTGTTGATTCGTGTATATAGTTATGAGTTCTTCGTGGTTCTTGCATCATCGTCGGTGTTTTGGAGGTTTGAAACGAGTTCCTATCGGATATGAGGCTAATTACCGGTGCTGATTTAGATTACGGGCAGCTATTATGATCAGAAGTGTTATTATGGGCCTATGTGTGGTGTGTTATGTTGTGTGGTATTACCTTGTGGGTGTAAGCGTGAGTTGTTGCAGCTGGTTGAGACCGATACTGGGTATGGATTTAGAATCGAGTCTTTTTGAAATGAACGGGAGGTGAGAATTTTGGCTATAAGGCTTGCTGGTGTTGGTAGAAAGAGTAAATTATAGTTGAGATGGTGTCGTCAGGCTTATGTGTATTGGGGTGATGTGGGATCACCCGCGGGTGTTTGTTAGAGGTGAGAATTCAGTGATTTAAAGACTTTGAGGTGATTCTTTGCACGTTCGAGGACGCACGTTTGTTTAAGAGGGGGAGAAGTAACAAACCGGCCGGTCGTTTTGAGAATTTAACCTCCGTTTGGTGGTATAAGGTCTTGAACAACTTCGTGTGGTGATTTTGGACTTAGGTGTGCATTCGTATTTGGATTTGGAGGTCCATAGGATGATTTGAAGCATTTCGGCGAAAGTTGAAGTTTGGAAAGTGGAGAGGTTTAACCAATAGTTGACTTTGGTTAGATCAGGGTCCAAATGAGATTCTGGGAGTCAGAACAGCTCCGTTATGTCATTTGGGACTTTCTACAAAATTTGACGTCATTCTGGGTTGGTTTGACAGGTTGCGGCACGCCTTTTAGAAGTTGAAAGATTTGTAAGTTCACAAGTTCGATTCTTGGTGAAATTTGTATTTTCGCCGTTGTTTGATGTGATTGAGACCCCAAGAGAGTCTGTGTTAGGTTATAGAACTTGTTTGTATGTTTGGACAGGGGTCCCGAGGGCCTCGGGTGTGTTCCGGGTGGGTTACGGGTCATTTTCCTCCTATTTTGAACTGTTGGTCCTATTTTCTGGTGTCCTTCTCCGCGATCGCGAAGCGCCTTTCTCTTTCGCGAAGTGTTACTTCTGACCACCTCGAAATTCTTCTTCGTGTTCGCAATCGACCTCTCACGTTCACGAAGGTCTGCCTTTCACTTTATCGCGTTCGCGTTTAGCCACCCGCATTTGCGAAGCATTCCCTGCCAGCCTCATTTATTCTTCGTGTTCGCGTTCGCAATCTCGTGTTCGCGTAGGCTCGTGTTCTTATTCTTGTCGTCCGCATCCCTTCTCTCGCGTTCGGAAAGGATTTTTCTAGACAAACTTATTTTCCTTCTTCGCGAACGCGAGATTTTCTCCGCGATCGCTATGCTTTCAGACTTGGGCAGAATATATGTTTTGAAAATTAAGGGTTAGGCCATTTTCATCATATTTTGACTTGTAGAGCTCGCTTTTGAGCGATTCTTTGTGGGTTTTTTCAAGAAAATAAATTGGGTAAGTTTTCTTCACCTAGAATTTAATATATTCCATGATTTTATCTTTATTTTTATCATTTAATTTATGTTTTGAGTTGAGGAAAATGGTGGTTTTTGAAGAAAGTTTTCAAAATGAAAAATCATGATTTGAGGGACGAATTGGTATAGAAATTTAATAATTTTACTATGGTTGAACTCGTATCGAAATGGGTATTCGGGTTTTGTGAAATTTGTCGGGTTCCGAGGTGCGGGCTCAGGGGTCGACTTCTGGGATCGATTTTTAGATTTTGATAAAGATTGATACTTTATGATCCGGAATAGTTCCTTATGAGTTTTATTTGTCCTTTGAAGTTATTTTAGTTAGATTTGAGTCGTCCGGAGGTCATTTCACATGAGAAGTTCATTTTAGAGTATCGGTTTATCTTCTTTGAGGTATGTATCTTGCCTAACCTTGTGTGGGAAAACTACCCCTAAGGATTTGAGTCTTCTATGTTGATTGTAGTCCGTTTACGCGAGGTGACGAGTACATGCTCAGACTTGTTTGTGGTGGCCTCTTAGGGTTCCTAGATCCTTGTATTCATTGAATATGTAGTTGTACTTATTATGATTACATTTCTTGATTACTAGTTTCAGCTTTACCTGCTTAATTAGAAGCAATTGCTTCATGATCCACTCCTATTGTTTACTTGATTCATATGTTCTTTAATTGAAATTGTTATCTCTTCCGTTGCCATGTTATCTTTTCCCTAACTGCTTATCTTTATTTTGAAGTTGTGGTTATCCCTCTTGTAAATGTTCACCCTTAATTGAGGTTATTGTGATTTTCTCGCTGCCTACCTTGATTTTAATTAGTTGTATCTATTCCGTAATTTTCCAAACTTAAAAGAAGCTTAGATATCCTATGCCTTAGTGGAATTGCCCTTATTTGGAGTTATTTGACTCGTGTTAGTTTCTTGTTGTTGAACCGTACATTGTGGGACCATTGTTACATATTGTTCCTTCCCTGTTGAGTTGTTCTTATTACGCCTAGTATTCTTTATTATGGTTATTCCTTGTGAACTAGTTCTACTGTTTATTGTGATCAAAGGTTCTTGAGTTGATTTACTTGTCGTACTTTGTACTATTGTCATTGTTGTTGTAGTACTTGTTGTGGTGGTACACGAGGTTTCTGTCGTGCGGATACTTGTTATTGTGATGCACGAGGTTTCTGTCATGAGGTTGTTGTTATGGGGTTGCACGAGGTTTCTGTCGTGCTATTGTTACTATTGATATTTGCACATGCGGTGTGACAAGGCGGGATATATATATGTGGGTTGCGCATGTGGCAAGACAAGGCGGGAACATTATATTGCACGTGTGGCAAGACAAGGCAGGCATTTACTTTACTATTGCACACGTGGCGAGATAAGGTGGGTTGTGTTAGGGATTGATTTGTGATGACTTGTGTTGGCCTGGGGGCGTTCTTGTTGTTGATATTGTGTATTTGTACACTTACCTGTGTGAGCTTTATCTTGTGAAATTTGTGAGAAAACATTCTACGTGATGTCCGTTCCTTTTCTTATGCTTGCTAGCTGATTTGAAACTATGTTAGTCCACTTGCACAAGCATACATGTAGATAAGAATTATTATCGGCTAAGAGATTTTCTTGATATCGTTGAGTATAGATGTACATCCTTGTTTACTTTCCTTCTATGTGAGAGTGGCTCTAGTTGGCACGTGAGTTGTCAGTGCGGTTATGAGGCGTAATGAGGGCACAGGATGCCAAGTGTTAGGGTTCAGTTATTGAGACCCTTGAGTTATGATTATCCCAAGATTCGGTTCCTGTATTTGTTTACTAAAATCTGATGTGAAAGCGGTCGTTGTTGCTGAGTTATTACTTGTCCTTGCTGTATCTATGATTTCGAATTTAGGTTGTGTTTCCGTTCACTCTTCTGTGTCATTACTATGGTATTCCATTGATACTTGTTGTTGTCCTTTCCTATTGCAATTATTGTATTGTTAGCCATATCGCATAGTCTTTATATAGATATCATACTCCGTTGTTTCTATACTTATACTTGTTCTGGTTATGTTGTCCAGTAGGTGTCTTGACTGTTCCTCGTCACTACTCCACCGAGTATAGTTTTGATACTTGTTGGGTACCGTTGTGGTGTACTCATATTACACTTCTGCACATTTTTGTGCAGATCCAGTTATTTCGAAGTCCGTGAGCATTAGCTAGCTGTGGGGATTGTTGTTGTGGAGACTCAAGGTAAACCTGTTATTGCATTCTCAGGCTTCAGAGTCACCTTCCTATTTTGTATTCATATTGTTTTTACCTATTTCCAAACAGTTGTATTTAGAAGTTGTAGCAAACTCTGTAGAGCTTATGACTTGTACTACTGGTTTTGGAAAATTGTAAATTGTATAGAGAATTTCATTTCAGAAAGTATTAGATGTTATTTATTATTATTGTTATTCAGTAAATGTTAGGCTTACCTAGTCCTTAAGACTAGGTGCCATCATGATATCCAAAGGAGGGGAAATTGGTTCGTGACAATCCATGTGATTTCGAGTAATCATAAAGGTCCTTGATCGTAGAATGCCCCACCATAACCTCCGATCTATGCAAACTGACCTCTGAAAACCATCTGAACAATTAATCTTGATTGACTTAGGATGAGACATCTTCATAGTCAAATTTAGTTTAGAGGGAAACATGGCTAATGCACTACACCTAGGTCCATGGTTCATCTCTGGGAACTTCCTATTAGTACGTTAATGGGAACCAAATTTTATTCCACAAAAAGCTATATTATCTTCCACTGCCATCTGGATTCGCCCATCAGAGTTGCCAACAGAATTCTATGATAAAGAAATTCTGGAAAAGGTAGGTCGGAAGCTTGGCAAATTACTTAAAATTGATACTTGTGCATCCTCAACTCTGAGGGGGAGGTATGCACACATATGTATCCAAGTTCCACTTGAAATTCCTGCGAAAACATCAGTCATTACCGGAGACCACAAATAGACAGTGATCTATGAAGGGGAAGGAACCTTGTGCAAAGGTTGTAGCGGAATTGGCCACACCTTTAAATCTTGCAAGTACAGGCAAGAAAGGACTGCACCATCACAAGAAGTCCCAAAATGCTCTGAAATGCGTAGTCCTAAAGAAGACAAGGAGGAATGTAAGACGGTAACCTTCCCATGAAGAAGGAAACCAAATCAAATCCATGCAAGCACGAAGAAATGAAGCAGGAATTGCAAACCATCCTGAACAAAAATCACAAAAGATAAAGGTAAAACTTTAAGATGCAAATTCTGGTAAGTTTCTGGAAACATAAACTTCTCAATACAATTCTAAAATTAATATTAACCAGGCTACTAATCCTAATCGGCCCAATAATCTGACCAACAAACAAAAATCCATTTTCCAAACTCCGATAGCCCAACCTACAAGGTCTCAAATCAAGTCTAATTCACAAAGGAAAGCGGGACCGGGGTCTGAAAAGGCGAGCATGGATACAACTAATGAACCCGTGCAAGTTGTACGCAATGAGTCCCCCATCACTAACCCAAAATTAGGTATTGACCTGACAAGAAAAATTAGATTGGGCCACCACCTCCTAACAAAATCCACTACTGGGACCATACCCAATCTGAGTTTATCAGTCCAAATGATTCTACCTACCCCAGTACCTACACGCCCCCTACACATCCCCTAAGAGAGATATTTACAGAAACACCTTCACAACAACCCATGGACACTCAAGTGCCTTGATCTCGTCCAAGCCACACCTCTATTTGAGGTTGTAAAACGGTCGGAGCAATAATAGTACCCAACAAGAAGTTGGGGTCGATTTTCCACCGGGAGATATGAATGGGACTAGGAGTATATATTTGAGTGAATGAGCTTGAATTATCTTGGATTACACTTCCACAAAAAATTGGTTAGTTTCTAAATCTATTTTAAACAAAAGATGCCAACTAAGAATTAAAAATAGCAAATTGTTTTTATTTGTTTTTCAAATGGTAAAAAGGACTAGGGCTATGACCTTCACCTAGGTGTTCACTTAATCGGTTGTAAGCCTTAAAGCTTGTTTTCTTGGTCGGGGTGGATAATATCTATCAACACTCGATCACCCACTCAATATCTCTCGGCCAGAGAGTGATTTTGCCAAATTTGGCTTTCTCAAGTCCAAATGGGTATTGAACAAAACAGGTTATAATAAGCTCAAGTCGGATTTTACTATCTCTAGATTGAACCCTTTAATTGGGTTTATCAATCTCTCTATTGACCCAATTCCTTGCTAGCCAAGTTTTTCTAGACTAAGTCTCTCTTTCTCAAGTAAAGACCAAGTCAATTAGTCTTGAAATAATATTTGCAACCATTAGATCTTCAATTAAAATCATAAACATGGCTAGATAATCAACACCCAACTATAAACAAACAATAAATGAAACATACATTAAGTTCACACACTAGGGTTGGGCCACAACCCTAGTGAAAATCTAGCTACTCATGCTTAAATTAGAAGATAAATAAGAAGAAGTGATAATTAAACCCATATTAATGATTGAAATGATAAAACTAATATTCAAAAAGCTCAAAATGGCTAAAATAACTAAAAGAAGCAAAGAAAACGGTTGATGATGTCAAAAGGTACAAAATTTAAACTAAAAAGGTGAAACTATTCTATTTATACAATGCTGGAATTTTCAGACAAAACTACCCTTTTCGGAGGTTCTGCGACCGCACAATTCCATGTGTGGTCCGCACTTTGCTTCAATCTTGACAGGAGTTAAATATGCGGCCGCACAATTTTGAACCGCGGCTGCATTTCTCATATTCTGCAGTCCGCACATTTCTGGGTGTGGCCGCACAGGACTCCTCTGTGGGCCGCACATATCTGAGTGCGACCGCATAGCTGACTTCTGCGGCCGCACAATAATTTTGTGGTCCGCACTTCCTTTGAGCTTGCAATGAGAACTCTCTGAATTTTTGATCTTGCTTAGCTTCTGTGGCTACACATTTCATGTGCGGACCGCACTTTGCACTTGGACTCTGATAAACTTTCCTTCACAATCTGCGGTCGCATATGGAAATCTGCGGTCCGCACTTTGAGATATTGTGCCTGATTTTGTCCTTGAGTTCAGATCACTCCTTCTTGAGTTGGATTTCATCTTTGAGGCTCATTTTCCACCATTCCTGCATTTAAGCATATTTTATCAATTCTCGTGAATACAATTAAACGCTTTTGGACTAAAACGAAAGTAAAAAGGTGCTAATAAGTAGTCAAAATCCCCACTTATCAACTCCCCCAAACTTAATTTTTTGCTTGTCCTCAAGAAAATAAGGTAATTACCACCTCCCCAAGTTAAGAGTTATTCCAGCTAATCAAAATTGCTTCAATCACACATCAATTGGGACCAATAATTAACCACACACTTGTAAATTATTAACAAGGCAATGGATTGAACTTTTAAGCACAAATAGTTCTAATGTGACACTTGAGCATCAAGAGTTGGCTTAATTAATCAAGGAAACTCCTCTTTCATGTAGGTCATTGTGGATCCTAACTCCTCCTTTTATACTCTTTGTTTGCACCTCACTTAAGAATGTAGCACTCAATTCAAAGTTTTGTGAAAGGTTCGCTCATCTCTCTCAAAATAATGCCGCAAGTACGACTTTAAGTACCATAGGTTTTCCCCTCATATAAATCACCACTAATGTAAGTTCACTCGGCTTGAAATCACGTAGGGCTTTTTGGGAATGTAATGAAGGCTTTTGGATTAAGGAAGGATATGATAGAACGGGTTCATCTTTCCTTAAGCACTCCATTTTCTCTTATCGGCTCATGCTTTGCCACTTTTTGAGGCATTTCCTTTCCCATAGGGAAGGGTTAGATAGACGTAGCATCACTCTTTCTTGGTCATGATGTTCATTTCCTCCTTTTTTTTCTCCATGCTTTGCATCATTATCATTCTTTGAAATCCCTTCCACTTTTCAACTTATTCACTTTCTTTTTGTATTTTTTTTTCTTTTTGTTCTTCTTGCTTTTTCTTGCCTTCTCTTTTCTTCATTTCTTTTCTCTTTTTGTGCCTTGATACCTTATTAAAACTCCTCGTCTCTCCCCCAAACTTAAATTTTTAGCCAATTGTTTCACAAGAGTGTTAAGGAAATCTCGGGTGCCAAGAGAGGGTCAAGATAGAACGGGTAAAGGTTTGTAACATAGTGATCAAATGAGAAAGGTTTTAGACTCAAATGGGTTGACTAGAGATAACAACATTAGTGGGTCATGAAAAACTTTCAAACGGGTCAAGGAGAGCCTACAATCATTTCTCAAGCTAAGAAAAATTCAAAATTTCACCTAGAAACACATTGGGGGAAAGTCTAGACCATTCGCACGGGTACTTGGACTCGCAAAAAAAAAATCTCACCTCTCATGCAGCTGAAAAAGGAAGAGCCGAGGGCCCACAACGATCATATTCGAGATTGAAAATTTCTATGGCTCGACTAAACCACTCGATGATTGCCTAAGTCAACGCAAGGGTCACAATGTCACTAACTAGAGCTACTTCTTTCCAGAAAAACTTATTTTTAACCATAAACACGTAGTTAAGTGTGTTGGTACCAAGTGAAGCATGTTTGAGTCTTTTATTCATTAATATTACTATTCTTACCTAAACACCAAAAACGGACTCAATCCCTTAAGAAGGTTGTCAAGCCATCCATCATTGGGAAGAATCACCCGGTTCACACAAAAACTACATTTGGAAAGAACTGTGGCATTAAGAAAACCAAAGACTTATTGAACACTAAAAACATAAAAGGAAACTACAAGATTAAAAGCAAGCTATTAGGCTAAACAAGAAGCAATTGAATTAAACGTAGACTAATAAGAAAATAAAGAAGCTACAAATAAAGCTATTGAAAACATAAATGAATGCACATAATAAGAGGGGAAAAGAGAGAATATACACATCAAATAGAGAAAAAGGGAAGAATATATACATAAATAAAAAGAAAAAGGAAAATATTATCAGTTATTACAAACCAAATGTCAAATCATCCAAATATCAAATAAATTATCCAAATATCAAATAAACTCCACCCCCTCGAATAAGAGTAAGCATTGTCCCCAATGCTTAACAAAATAAGAATAAGGAAAGGTATGAGTAAAGAGGACTCCCTTTGTGGTCTTGGACATCTCTGTGTCTATAGAAATGTCACCACCCTCATCCTCTTCTAAATGGATTTCATCATCCTCATCTCTGGGAGTAGGTGGGTTGGTGAACATCCGTCGCACCGCCACAACAGTGTCGGCAACCAAGTTTGGCTCCTCAGACTGGCCAGTTGGTGTCGCTGATGCTGAAGGTGATGATGGATCTACTAGTGCTGTTGGATTTGTGCCCATCATCATGTCAAATAGAAGGTCCCCAACAATTGTTATCTTTGTCACTTCTCTCCTCAGTCTCTCTACTGCCTTCTTGGATGCCTAGTATTTCTTCATCTTCTTTACCTGCTTCCCAAGATCCTCAATAACTGCTCCATGTGCCACCAAAGTGTCCATGATGGTCTGCTAGTTCTCCAAAATCTTCTTCAATGTATCCTTCACTGTTGGAGGAATCTGGGTTGCCGGGATGAATGATTGTGCTGCAACAACATTGGAAATGTCAGTCAGCTTTGTTGTGGCTGTCTGCATCCAGTTGTTGAGGCTCGCCAGCGTCTGGGAAAATCGCAATGTAGATAGTGGTTGAGTGGTCATGGGCACCGACTTCAAAACTGATGTAGAGCACTAATGCTGAAGGACCACAGGAAGGAGGTGGAGGCACAGCTGCAGCAGTATCAGAAGGGTCAGTGGAAGTGGATGGGTGTCAACTATTTCAGCAGCTACTCTGGTAGGCTCTTCAGACTGGCCTGCAGTAGTATAGGATTGACCCTTATTCTTTGGGTTTCCATCACCCATCAAAGAGTACCATGAGAAGGGCTTCTTTTCCTGAACTTTGGTAACAAAACTCCTTGGCTCCCCACCCGCATCCGTAAGCTACTCAGTGATAGTGTTGGGATACAGGTAGGAGCTTTCACCTTTCCTAGGAACCAAGGACATGTTGACCGACATGATGGACCCACATTGATTGGGTACACGACCATGATCGAGGCGACTAGCACTGCTCGCGGGATCAGTAGATTCATTTCATTCTAGCATGGGTCTATTCTTCTACACATAAACGTCTGCCATCCCTTTGCCTCAAAATTCAGGGTGTTCCGCTGAATAAGAACCCCTGATGTGATCCACGGTGGTGGTGGTCCTGGAGCTTCCAGAATCTCAGCTAGCCATGGGTGAGATACATCGCTCATAACCAGTTTTTCCAAGTATTGCACTGGATCCTCCTCCTCCAATCCCAAATATGTGTTCAGAGTGCTCTGATCTAATCTCACTTTTAAGTTACTCACTTTCATCACCTTGGTCCCCTTCTTGATACATGCCACATTGGCGTAAAATTCCCGGACCAAGTGTTATTAGACATCAACCACCTCTTGAGTGAACTATGCCCACACTTTTATCTCCCAAAGTTGTCTTGGTACATTTGAGTTGTACCTATCCAGATCTTTCAACAAAAACTGCCGCTCAAGAGTGAGTGATTTTTGCGGTCACTTCTCTCAGAACCTGTTGAATGCAGTCAGGCTCACAAACCTATCTTCCCAAACTTCCTTTTTCTTCGACCTCTCAAGGCCTGCAACTCTGGTATCACTCCTCTTCCATCCAGTATATCATCCACATCTACTATAGTAGCTGGTGTGGTTGGGGCATGTGTAGATGAAGGCATCGAAGCATACTGTTTCCTTCCGACCCCTCAGAAGTACTCTCAAAAGAGGTGGGCACATTTCTCAGTTGGTATCTGTCCTGAGGCAGTTGTGGCTGTGATTGTACAAGTTATTGTTCTTGCAATGACTTACCCTCTTATGCTTCCCTAGATGGGGCATATGAGCTTGATTCAGAGGGTTCTGGTTGTCTACCTCGGCCTGCTGTGGACTTCTTTCCTACTACTCTTTGGGGGCTGAGGGGTAAAGAGATTTTGGCTCTGCCTCTGGAAGGCTCACCTCTCCCTTTAGATATGTCACCAAGGCCTCATGATCTAACCATATTTTGCACAAATAGCAGAAAAAGTAGCAAAAATCAGTTATAGTTCAAGTACAGAATAGCAGACAGTTGCAGGACAAAACATTATGCAGGGTAGGGGAAGTGCGGTCCGCATATTTTTTAGTTCAGCCGCAGATGGGGTTATACGGACCGCATAATTTGAAAGTGCGGTCACAGGGATAAATTTTCGGTCCGCATAATTTTGAGTGATACCTCACATCAGAAGTGTCGTCTGCACAATTTTGGGTGTGGCTGCACGTTGAAACCTCAAAATGATAGCTCTCGGAAGATAGAGAATTGCTTGATGTCCGGCTGCACATACATTTTTATGCGGTCGGGGTTGAATTTTTGCGGACCGCACAAATTGATCTCGTCCAAGCCACACCTCTTTTGAGGTTGTGAAACGGTCGGATCAATAATAGTACCCAACAAGGAGTCAGGATCGATTTTCCACGGGGAGATATGAATGGGACCAGGAGTATATATTTGAGTGAATGAGCTTGAATTATCTCGGATTACACTTCCACAAAAGTTGTTTCTAAATCTATTTTAAACTAAGGATGACAACTAAGAATTAAAACTAGCAAATTGTTTTTCTTTGTTTTTCAAATGGTGAAAATGCCAAGGGCTATGACCTTCACCTAGGTGTTCGCTTAATGGGTTGTAAGCCTTAAAGCTCGTTTTCTTGGTCGGGGTGGATTATAGCTATCAACACTCGATTACCCACTCAATACCTCTCGGTCAGAGAGTGATTTTGCCCAATTTAGCTTTCTGAAGTCCAAATGGGTATTGAACAAAAAAGTTGATAATAAGCTCAAGTCGAGTTTTACTATATCTATATTCAACCCTTTAATTGGATTTATCAATCTCTTGATTAACCCAATTCGTTGCTAGCCAAGTTTTCTTAGAATAAGTCTTTCTTTCTCAAGTAGAGACCAAGTCAATTAGGCATGAAATAATGTTTGTAGCCATTAAATATTCAATTAAAAGCAAGAACATGGCTAGATAATCAACACCCAACCATAAACTAGCAATAAATCAAACACCCATTAAGTTCACACACTAGGGTTGGGTTGTACTCATGCTTAAATTAGAAGCTAAAGAAGAAGAAGTGACAAAGAAACCCATATTAATGATTGAAATGATAAAATTAATATTCAAAAATCTCAAAATGGCTAAAATAACTAAAATAAGCAAAGAAAACGGATGTTGATGTCAAAAGGTACAAAAGTTGACCTTAAAAAGTGAAACTATTCTATTTATACAGTGAGGTTCTACAGCCGCACAATTCCATGTGCGGTCTACACTTTGCTTCAGTCTTGGCAGCAGTTAAATCTACGCCCGCACAATTCTGAACCGCAGCCTCATCTCTCATATTCTGCGGTCCGCACATTTCTGGGTGCGGCCGTACGAGGCTCTTCTGCGTCTGCACATTTCTGAGTGCGGCCGCGTAGCTAACTTCTGCGACCGCACAATTCCGCACTTCCTTTGAGCTTGGAATGAGAACTCTCTGAACTTCTAATCTTGCTTAGCTTCTGCGTCCGCACATTGCATGTATGGATCGCATTTTTCACTTGGAATCTGATAAAATTTCCTTCACAATCTATGGCCGCAGATGAAAATCTGCGGTCCTCACTTTGAGCTTTTGTGCCTGATTTTGTCCTTGAGTTCATATCGCTCCTTCTTGATTTGGATTTCATCTTTGAGGCTCGTTTTCCACCATTCCTGCATATATCAGTTTTTAGGAACACAATTAAACGGTTTTGTACTAAAACAAAAGTGAAAAGGTGCTAATAGTCAAAATCCCCACTTATCATGCCTCACCTGAGAAATCACCCAAACTCAGGTGACATGACACCTCCCATTCACTCAAACAGATTCATAATTAATTCCAAAACTCACAGTATTATATGCAAATACCAAGACTCAATTTGCTGAATCTAACTTGACTTGTAACCCCAATTACCCCATTATGTATCAAACACCTAACCTAATCCCTAATTTTACCCAAAGAGGTAAGGCCAAGAAGCAAAAAAAATGGAAAACCTCCAACAACCACCCACCATCGTGACCTCCCTCTCACTGCAGCCAGAACACACACTGGCATCGTGGCTGGAGGTGGCGCTACAGGTTCAGGGACTTGCCTACAATTTCACCATAGGGAACCAGCTGGTGACCCTAATTGTCTAAAACCATGCGCACCTAGAAAGGGTAATAGTGGAGTCCCTAAACAGGACCTTGACAGCCTTTTGCCCAAACCTCTGGCAATTGATGACACTCAAGGGAAGCATGCATCCTAACCTAGATCCCCCATTGATCAACAACTTCATCTCTCAAGCCTTCCAATCGATTCCATTTTTCCCAGACCCAGTAGCGGAAGACCCAACAACGACTCCACAATTTGTGACTATCGAACCATCATCCCAACAAATTCCATCATTTTGCATCTCCAGAAGAGAGGATTCAAGCACCACTGCTAGGGAACATAACATAGGAGATCAACAGAGCGGTGGAATTGTTAAAGGGGAAACAACCATGGAGGTGGAAGGGTAAGGCTATGGTCCACTCTAACAGACTCACTCCTACTGGACTCTGCCAAGGCGGTGAAGTTCAGTGTGAAGAGCAGTGAGATCCTAGTTCTCCTATGGCCCAGGACCTTCACCAAGTGTGGAGTGGGTCTGGGATGTCACCAGAGTCAAGGAGCGATCAAGCCTTTATTGACATTAACCCCTATGATGAGCATGAAAAATCAAGAAAAGAAGAATCTTGTGACGCCTCCTTAGGGGACAGAGAAGGCACAGAGAATAAAATCCCCTACCAAAACAACCCCCTCATGAATTGCATCATATAGAATGTTAAGGGTAGGAACAATGTTGAGTTCAAGAGGCACTACCTTGCCATGGTTCAAATGCATAAACCAACCATGATGGTGCTGCTAGAAATAAGAATGGCCGACCACAAGAACCTGACTGAAGAAATGCATTTTGACATGCTAATTCAATCCCCAGCAGTTGGCCTCTCTGGTAGGATAATCATGATGTGGAAGGCAGACTGTGTGCAAGTAGTTGATGTGTCCACTATTCCCCTAGGTATTCATGCCATGGTTAAGGTATTACCCTCTCATACTCCCTTACTTTTTTCCAGCTATTATGTTATAATTTGTTAGTTGAAAGAAGACTATTGTGGGAAAACCTAGTTGCTATCTCTAGGAATGATTCTGGGAACTAGTTTTGTAATGACACAACCGGTCATTATGAGCATTTGCATTCAATTCAGCTATTTGAAGTCTTGATAGCTTCATATGATGTATTATGACTTGTTTGAATTGTCGATTTTGATTTTCAGGTGACTCGGGATTGATTTGGAAGAATGATTCTCAACGAGGAAGCTTAAAATCAGAAGAGTTGAACAAATTTGACTTTTGTGTTTCGGTTTTGACCCGGACTGGAGTTTTGATGATTTCTTTAGGTCCGGATGGTTATATTGGACTTGGGCATATTCCCGTATTTGCATTTGGATATTTCTAGAAGGTTTTGGCACTATTTGGTGAAAGTTGGCAATTTGAAGGTTTGGAATGTTCACAAGTTTGACCGGGAGTTGAATTTGATGATATCAGGGTTCGAATTATGGTTCCGGGAATTTGAATAGCTTCGTAATGTCATTTGGGACTTGCGTGCAAAATTTTGAGGCCATTCCGAGTTGATTTGATATGGTCTGACACGAGTTTTGGAAGTTGAAAGTTTATTAAGTTTGATTTGAGGTGAAATTCACCATTTTGAAAATCTTATGCGTGATTTGAGGCCTCGAGTAAGTCTATGTTATGTTATGGGACTTTTTGGTATGTTCCGACGAGGTGTCGAGGGGCTCGGGTGAGTTTCAGATGGGTTTGGGTTGTGTTGCATTCATTTTTTATGTTTCAACATCGTTTCTTCAAGCATAAATGATACCAAATTAAGAATGTGAGATCCAATTTCTATTTTTATTGAAGCATTAGATATGTATCGTAATTACGGAGCCATAGTAAAATGAATCGTCAAATTTGGACATCGTATGAGGGAGTTATGCTCATTTTAGTGTCGGAGAAGAGAGCTGGTGATTCGCAGATGCGAAGTTGGGTCCCGCATATGTGAACCCGCAGGTTATAAAATTGGTCTGCAAAAGCGGAAATGACAGCTAGAAATGTGCAAGTGCAGATTTTTTGTCGTAAAAGCGAAAATCCCTACGTATACAAAAAATCAGATTCCGTTCTTTTGGTATTTTGAACATATCTTAAGTTCTAGAGCTTCGATTGAGGTGATTTTTGCGAAATTCTTCTCTTCTTTTAATGTGGGTTAGTATCGAATTACATTTTATTTAAATACGATTACAGAATTTATTTTTTGAATTAATTTATATTTTGATTGGAGAACTGGGGGGTTTTTATCAAAAACTTTTCTAAAGTGAATAATTGAGTTTTGAACATTCATTCAGAGTCGGAATTGGATGAAATTAGTGTGGTTGGACTCATAATTGAATTGGTTATCAGATTATATGAGCTTTATCAGGTTCCGAGGTGTGAGCCCAGGTTTGATTTCTTGGTTGACTTTGTGTAAATGTGTAAAGATTTGATCTTTATCATTTGGGATTGTTTCCTTAGGCATTATTTGATATATTTGAGTTTCGTTTGGATAGTTTCGAGTTTTTCGGAGGTTGTTACGTACAGGATGGCATTTCTAGTGTATTATTTAGCTTGCTCGGTATTGGATTTTGCTTGTTCGAAATAAGTAACATATCTAAACTTGGATTTGAGGGTATTTAACCCTAGGGACTATGTTATACGAGATGCATTAATGTGACGCACATGCTAGGTAACAAGAGTGTGGGTGCGGGGGAAATCATGATTCTAGTTGACTATTAGATATGACCAAGCTTTTCATTGTTATATCCTGTTACATCCATGTTCTCCCTACTTGTTTGATTATATAAGCTCTAAATCATGTTATAAATCATGTTTAGGCTATGTGCATATTCGGGTGAGACCTAATGAGGCTATTTCTGTTGTTTTGAGTTTTCTTCTCTAACAATAATTATATACTCAGTCATAACTCTTCATTTGCATATCATATCTTAGTCTTTACTCATCGTTCATTGTTACATCACATGTTATCAATGTTTGGATTGAGTGGTATGAGATATATGAGCCCGTAAAACTGGAGAGATTAATGACTGAGTTGGGGCCTGAGAGCCGTGTTGTGAGTGATATTGTGGATCGGGTTGCACGCTGCAACAAGTCATATTGTCTTTATGTTCATCTATTATTGTTATGGATCAGGCTGCACACCGCAGCAGGCCTTATAGGCTTTATTATTATTATGGGATCGGTCTACACGTCGCATCAGGACATATTGGCTTCATATTAGTGCTTGGGAAAGATCCGCCCCTTCAGTGTCTGGCATACCAGTAGTGAGCGCAGGTATCGTACAATGCTGAACGATTGAGTGGGAGTTTGAGACAGGAAGATTTAGTACTATGAGAGTGTGAATAGCTGGGATTATCACCGTCAGATCATTCATTTTGCATGCATACTTGGCATGTAGGCATAGAGATGCATTTCCTCATGCTATACGGTATTGTGAAATTCATGAATTGATATGCATATTGACATATAGGTATAGATATGTACTTTCCTCATGCTATCTGATAATGAAATATTTTATATATTGTTGAAAGTTTTGGAAAAAATTATTGTTTTCTGATATACTCATATTTTGGTGATTTTAGTGAAAGATTTGGGTTTTACTGTTATACCTGAAAAGCATGTCTATTTTCCGTAATAGTGAACGAGCTAAACATAATATCTTTGAGTTATTACTTTCACTACTTCTATTATATAATTATGAGTAGTTCTTGACTATTGGTGTTGGACTCTGACCGTTTCACAAGCTCGTCACTAGTTTCAACCTAAGGTTAAGTTTGTTACTTATTGAGTACATGAGGTCGGTTGTACTCATACTACACTTCTGAACCCTACGTGCAGATTGTGGAGCTGATATTGATGTGTACGATGGGAGCTAGCATTGAATATGTACCTGCGTTCCGACTACAACTGCCTCTTGATCTTGGTAGCTTTAGATTTATAAATTTGTTTATGTACATTTTGAACATATGATGTATTTATTTCATACTAGCTTTGTAAACTCTAAATCATAAAAGCACATGATTTGTACTACCAGTCGTTGAGAATTTGTACAAAAGTTTAGTTATTTCATCATTTATTTTCTCAGTAAATCTCATTTGATTTGGATTGTTATTAATTGGCTTACCTAGCAGGTTGGGTTAGGTGCCATCATGACTTGTTGGATTTTTGGGTCATGACAGGTTTGTATGAGGTGACTTTAATGAAGTTTTGAAAGCTAGAGATAATCTTGGGGGTAATACCATCAACCCTAATAGAAGTAACCTCTTTTGGAATTGTCTCAATGAATTCAAGATGGTAGGCCTAGGTTACTAGGGTGGTAAATACACGTGGACAAACAAAAGATACAAAAGTAGGAGCAGTCTAATCTTGGAGAGAATTGATAGATGATTGCCAATGCTTATTGGATATCTCAGTACCCTGAGGCATGTGTGTCCCACCTCCCTAAGACCTACTCTGATCACTGCCTATTGAGAATAAAGCTAAAAGGGGATTCTGTTAATACCACCAACAAACCCTTTAGGTTTGAATCCATGTGGACTAGCCACCCATCCTTCCCCAATATCATCATTGAGGATTTCCCTCCAAACTCTCCTCTAATTCAATCAACCAGACTTTCAAGAACATAGTCACCTAGTGGAATAGAAACACTTTTGGAAATATCTTCTAGAAAGAAAAAAAAGAAGAATTTTGGTCATATTAGCCGGAATGCAAAAATATCTCAGTTACCAGTTTAGTGACTTCCTCTTGAATCTAGAAGGTAGCCTAATCAAAGAACTTGACTCAATCCTAAAAAATGAGGAATATTTCTGGAAACTGAAATCAAGAGTCAGCTGGCTAACTGAGGTTGATTCCAACACTAGGTTCTTCCACACTTCTACTCTCAATAGGAGAAGGAGAAACATAATCCTTTCCTTAAAAGATGATAGTGGTAATTGGCAATATAAACATGAGAAAATAAAAGAATCCATCTTGAACTACTTCAGGTCCCTCTATACCTCATCCCACACTCAAGGCCTTCTCCAACAACTAATCCTATTGGACAGACTTACATACTTTTCAATTCTTAAAGAGACAATGTGGACACACCCTTAAGGGAAAGTGATGGCCATTTTCTCTTTAAAGCCCTTCAAAGCACCTGGGACAGATAGGTTACATCCTTTCTTCTACCAAAAATACTGGAACATAGTGGGGAGTTAGTGATTGACTTCTATAAATTATGTTCTGACACCCACAATATGCATGAAACCATGAATGAGACCCTAAACTGCCTCATTCCTAGGTGCCCTCAGGACACTATACTCAAAAACTTCAGACCTATAGGACTTTGCAATACCATCTACAGAACTATCACAAAGGTCACTGTTAATAGGTATAAACCACTCCTCCCAGATATAATTCGCCTTAGCCAAGACAACTTCTTATCCAATAGGAGGGAATCTGATAATGCCATTATTGTCCAAGAATACATCACTCAGTTTGGTAAGATGAGAGGGAATAAGGCCAACATGATCCTTAAAATAGATTTAGAGAAAGCGTTTGACAAGCTGGAGTGGTCTTTTATTAGAGACTCTCTCGAGACTTTCAATTTTCCACCTGGCCTGACCAAGCTAATCCGTTCATGCATCAGTTCCTCCTTCATCTCTATACTGGTAAATGGTGTCAAAACTGACACCTTCAAACCAACTTGGGGAATTAGGCAAGGGAACCCCATCTCTCCATATCTATTCATCATGTGCATGGAGAGACTCTCTAGGCTAATTGACGGTGTTGTTTATGATAAGCAGTGGCTTCCAATCAGCATTAGTAGGTCTGGCCCTAATATATCCCATCTCTTCTTTGTTGATGACTAACCCTTTTTGCAAAGGCAAACATCAGAAACTGCAACATAATCACCATAATTCTGCAGTCTTTTAATGAAGCATCTGGGAAAAAAATAAACCTCACAAAGTCTAGGGTGCTCTTCTCCTCTAACTGCAAACCTGACACCATGGAGAACCTTACAAGTGCACTTTCTATTCAAGATACAAACTCATTTAGAAAATATTTGGGCTTCCCAATGTTCCACAAGAGACCTTCCAATAGTGATTTTCAGTTCATAATTGAAAATATGCAATCTAAGTTTGTTGACTGGAAAACAAATTGTCTAAACATGAATGGAAGGGTAACTCCGGCCAAAGCTTCCCTTACCAAGCTATGTCATGCAATTCATCAAGCTACCTACTAAAAAACCAAGCTAATAGACAGAATCCAAAGAAATTTTATTTGGGTTCTACTCAAAATAAGAACAAAATGCACTTGGTTAATTGGGATAGAGTCATTATTCAGAAATCACATAGGGGGGCTAGGCTTACAGAATGTGGATTGCAAAAAATAGGGCCTCCCATGTTGGCCTTGCCTGGAGAATATTCCATAATACCTCAAGCATTTGGGCAAGAGTCCTTATCTTCAAGCACTATAACTGGAATCATACTCCTAAAAACCTAAATCTTTAATATGGCAATGTATCCTCAAGGGTTGGGATACATGTTGTAAGGTCGGTAGATGTAGGGTTGTGCATAATTTGGTAAATACTGAATTACCGTACCGAAATCGAAAATTTTGGTATTTGGTATTCGATATTTTGCTATTCGGTATCGTATTTGGTTTAAGTTTTAGAAAAATTGGTATCTGGTATTTTAAAATGAAATACCGAAATACTGATACGGTACCGAAATATATATTATATTACACAATATACATATTATTAACTATAACATAAATATAAAAAATCTAAAATTTTACGTTCTTTTATTCTCTAAGTTCATCAATTAACTCTAAGCAAGTAACAAGGCATTTCTTATGATAAAATTTATTCTTTTATGTATAGTTTTCTCTCTAGGTTGATATTTGCTGGTTTTGAACAAAACTTTCGACAACAAATATTTTTAATTTTGTACTTTTGAGTACTTTAAATTAGAATATCACAGTCTAAGACTCTATGCGCGAGTTAGTATTCAAACCGAATAAACTGAAGCTACCAAACCGAATAAACTGAAATCGAAAGGAGAAAAACTGAACCATACCGAATTTAATTAGGTACGATGTTGGTATAAAATTTTAAGAAACTAAATACCTAAAATACTGAATCAAAATATTTAAATATCATACTGTACCGATCGATGAACACCCCTAGGTAGATGGGTGATTCACAAAGGAAACATGGTAAGCTTCCTTAATAATGCTTGGATTCCAAACAATCCAGCTATCAGGGACATGATTGAGGGTCCGCTAACTCAAAATGACCTTAATACCAAGGTGGATAATATCTACAATTATAGGGTTACTTCTTCCATATCCCTTAATCTTCCCTGATAGTATCATGAATTTGATCAAATCCACCTTCATCCCTGCAAACACTGTCAACGAAGGCAGGTTAATTTGGGGTCTGACACATAATGACTTATTTACCACCAAATCAGCCTACACTTTCCTTAGCAACAACAGTAAGCCTCTGAAGAAAGGGGAGGGGGTAATTCCAGTTAAATATGGAAGTTAAATGTACCCAATAAAATCAAAACTTTCATATGTCTGCTTGCTCAGGAAAGGCTTCCAACAAGAGCTTTCCTGCACAGAAATGGGGTTAACTGTAATCCTGAATGTTGTTTCTTCTCCATAATTCCAGAAACAAAAGCTATCATATTTTGTTTGACTGTCCAAATGCCATTCAGTTCTGGCATGATCTGACCTCAAAAAGCACTGATGAAAGTCAAAAAATGAACCTAACCTTCACAACCCAGCTCAGGCTCACTACATGAAACAAGCTAGGGAAAATGTCTTTCAATAATACTATCTCCTTGGAGGCTATCTTTCCATTCTGCTTTTGGCACATTTGGCTAGCTTGGAATCATAACCTATTCAACAATAGTAAAGATCCATCTCCGTTGTGAACACCATTGCTAAAATCACTAAATTCTACACAATAGTAGGCACAGGGAACATTAAAGATACAGTCCTAACAGTGTCAAGTGGGCGCCCCCCTAAGGGGGCACTACAAGCTAAATACTGATGGGGCAGCTAAAGGTAACCCAGAGGTAGGGGGAATTGGTGGGATTTTAAGGATACCCAATGGTGATTAGATCCTAAGGTATTTGGAGAACATGCCATACACAACCAACACCCTTGCGGAACTGACTGCATTTCTTAAAGGCCTTCAAATTACAAAACAGAATGTCTAACATCACTTGAAGTAACCACAGACTCATAAGAGGTAATAAAAATGTTAATCACAAAGAATAACACTTATGATTCTATTATTTGTAAATGCAGATTGTTAATCAAAATGATGTCCAGAGAGTAGTGAAGCACAGCTACAGGGAACAGAATAGGATGGCGGATGCATTAGCAAAGCAAGGAGCAAAAACAAACTTTTTGGGAAGAACAACAATGTTGTCACTTCCTCCGGTGTTTGAAAATAAATTATTTTGGTCATACATCTTAGGAACTGAAGTAACTAGAAAGATTTGATTTGTAATATTGACAATTTGGAACAAAATTTTTCTGACATATGGAGGTTACAATATCCCCCTAACAATCAGTACTCCGAAGTGTAATTATTATTAATATATATGCAATCCCCCGTTATAAAAAAAATAGTACATAAGAAGAACGAAACGGAATGAGAGGCTAAAGACGAGGAAATAAGAAAAGAAAATGATTCCCTTGTCTAAATTCAAAATTATTTGAGGAACATTTAAAGAAATGTGTCGCTATTTCTTTTGTAATATCATATCAAAAACCTATTTGTATGTTCTAACCAACACCTTTGCCAATAAATAAAGAGGGAACGATCCATTTTTTATTTTGTCCTGGCTTAAAGTGCAAATTTAAAAGCATTTATGGTTGTTTTTGTTGTGTAAAAAGTCAAATCAAGTGACAAAATATTCATTAGTTAGCAAAAATAATACATACAATGATTTGCGGCCTGTTTTGAAATCTTAGCAAAAGGAAGATATATGAAGATGTCAATTTCATTTTTAGCACGAACAAGAAGTTAGCAGTTTCGCATTTTTAATTTGAAGTGGTGATATGGACAAATACTTTAAGAACGCCCATTTTAACTAATTACTATAAAAAAACAACTTAAATAAATTCTCACTCAATCGCTTAAATTAATATTAGCCGCTGAGGCATAATATATGTATACAATTTATGTATACCAATTAGAAAGAATAAACAATAAATCTGACCGTCTATTTGTGAAAAGAATCCAAATGTAACAATTAATGTATAAATGACACCAAATAGCTACTCTAAAGGACTACTATTTATGAATTAATCAATATATCATGAATCTTAGTTTTCAGGTTAATTTTTTGAAACACAAGTGTCTTGAATTGTACAGAAATTAAGTCTTATAGTTCAAAATTTCGGGACAAAATAAGTATTGGCTAATCCGTAAATTACAGCCATAAGAATGTCTATCTGTGCACTTTGCCCTCAATTAATAGTAGCTAAACGAAGGGTGAGTCCAAACAGTAAATCCAGTAAAAAGCAGTAAAAATTGCATGGGGCGCCCTATTTGGTCGCCCCTCTTCAACTTGTACCCGTTTTATTTTTTGTTTGCATCTGTACCCATTTTTTTTTGTTAAAAGCGTTTTAAAAAGACGATCTTGCTCTTCTTTAATATAAGACTATTGACAAAACTGTAGACTGCAGAACAAAACTCCAGCATGTTTTGGTATGAACTTTTAGCAAATGAACTAAATAACTTCAGCATGCATTAGCAAAAACTCATTAGAAATTTACATACTGTAAGATAAAAACTTAAGCATGTTTAGTCTGAAGTTTTAGCAAATGAATTAAAAACTTCAGTTTGTTTAGACTGAAGTTTCAGATAAAACTCACGACAAAACTGGACTGCAGGACAAAACTTCAGCATGTTTTGGTATGAAGTTTTAGCAAATGAATTAAAAAATTCAGTTTGTTTAGACTGAAGTTTCAGATAAAACTCACGACAAAACTGGACTGCAGGACAAAACTTCAGCATGTTTTGGTATGAAGTTTTAGCAAATGAACTAAATAACTTTAGCATGCACTAACAAAAACTCACCAAAAAATTACATACTGCAAGACAAAAACTTAAGTTTTTTTTGGTCTGAAGCTTTAGCAAATGAAATAAAAAACTTCAGCTTGTTTAGACTTAAGTTTCAGATAAACTCATGACAAAACTGTAGACTGCAGGACAAAACTTCAACATGTTTTAGTAAGAAATTTAGCAAATGAACTAAATAACTTCAGCATGCATTAGAAAAAACTCATTAGAAAATTACATACTGCAGAACAAAAACATAAGCATGTTTAGTCTGCAGTTTTAGCAAATGAACTAAAAGCCTTTAGCATGTTTAGACTGAAGTTTTGGATAAAACTCATGGCAAAACTCTACACTGCATGATTACTAACTTCAGCATGCATTAGCATGAAGTTTCCGCAGGTGATCATCAAAATGTTGCAGGCTCAACAGGCGGCGATAGCCCAGTTACAGAACCAAATCCGCACGCCGAGTAGAATTGAGTCTGATTCATCCCAGGAAGTCACCCGCAGAAACGAACTGATCACAGAAAGGCCGAATGAAAATGAATCGGGGACCAACCCCGAGATCATAAAGATGCTCGAGGATCTTACAAAACGGGTAGAATTAGGAGAGAAGAAAAGTAGCCAGTGACAAAAAGGTGGAAACCTACAACTCCAGGGTCAACCAAATCCCAGGAGCACCGCCGACATTGAAAGGCCTAGATTCCAAGAAGTTCGTTCAAAAACCTTTTCCTCCAAGAGTGGCTCCGAAGTCAATCCCTAAGAAGTTCCGCATGCCTGAGATTCCTAAGTACAACAGAACGACCGACCCAAATGAGGATGTGACCTCCTATATGTGCCATCAAAGGGAATTACTTGGAAGATGATGAGATCAAGTCCGTCTTGCTGAAAACGTTCGGGGAAACCTTGTCAAAAGGAGCTATGATATGGTATCACAACTTACCTCCTAATTCTACTGATTCGTTTGCTATGCTTGCAGATTCCTTCGTAAAAGCACACGCCGGGGCTATCAAGGTCAAGACCAGGAAGTCAGACCTTTTCAAATTAAAGAAGAAGGATGTTGAGATGTTCAGGGAGTTCGTTTCCCGATTCCAAATGGAACGGATGGACCTACCGTCGGTCGCTGATGATTGGTCCATTCAGGCTTTCACCTAAGGACTCAACATTCGAAGCTCTTTGTTTTTACAGTAGTTGAAAAAAACTTGGTAGAATATTTGGTTGTTACTTGGGCCGATGTCCATAACCGGTATCAATCAGAGATCAAGGTCGAAGATAATCAGCATGGGGCCCCTTCCAGGTCTATGTATCCCATCACAACCATCGACAGAATCAACAGAGACATCGATCGTGAATCGAGATCAAACAGGGATCGGTATCAGCCATATAATGGAGACTGAAGAAGCACTGGTTCTGGGCGAAACCCGATGAGAAATGAAAGGAGAAATGACTGAGGTCAAAACAACTAGAGACTCATGAGAAAAAGCATCTTCGACAGGCTCGTCGGGCTTAAAGAATGCCAAGATTATCAGAGTACAACTTCAACGTCGATGTCGTCGCTATCATATCTACCACCGAACGCATCAAAGATACCAAATGGCCTCGACCTCTACAGTCTGATCCATCCCAAAGGGATCCTAACGTAATGTGAAAATATCATGGTACTCATGGCCACAGAATAGAAGATTGCCAGCAATTAAGAGAAGATGTGGCCCGTCTATTTAACAACGGACATCTCCGAAAGTTCCTGAGCGATTGGGCCAAGAATCACTTCAGGAACATGGATTATAATAAACAGACTGAGCAGGAGGAACCTCAACACATCATTAACATAATCATCGGTGGGGTCGACATTCCCCGGGGGCCGATGCTGAAGCGCACCAAAGTATCCATCATAAGGGAAAAATGGACTTGGGATTACGTACCGGAAGGAACCTTGTTTTTTAACGACGAAGACATTGAGGGGATCGTGCAACCCCACAATGATGCACTGGTAATATTGGTACTTATAAATAAATCTCGAGTTAAGCGTGTGTTAATTGATCCAGGTAGCTCAGCCAACATCATCAGATCGAGGGTCGTAGAACAACTCGGCCTACAAGATCAGAACATAATTGCAGTCCGAGTCCTGAACGGGTTCAACATGGCATGTGAGACCACTAAAGGGGTGATAACATTATCGGTGAATGTTGTCGATACAACACTTTGTTCGGGAGGCTATGGATTCACAACATGAGGGCGATACCCTCAACACTGCACCAAGTGTTGAAATTCCCAACACCCGGAGGAGTCAAAACAGTTTACAGGAAATAACCAGCTGCCAAGGAAATAATGGCAGTCGATGAGGTAATCCCGATATCCACACTCTCGACATCGGAGGGTCCGAATATGATGATCAAAGACAATGCTAAATAGCAATTACTGATACCGGCCTCGACAAAACTGGAGAAACAGGGGGTAGACGAGGACGACGACTACGGAGTTCCCAGATCTTTCATAGCCCCCGATGATTCTGAAGCTACTAAATCAACGATCGAGGAGCTGGAGAAATTCGTACTAATTAAACACTTGCCTGATCGAAAGGTATACCTGGGCAAAACTCATTCAATTTCTTATAGTTAACGACGATTGTTGCGTTTGGTCCCACCTTGATATGACAGGGATCCCTCCAGAAATAACCACTCACAAGCTAAGCCTGGACCCAAAGTTCCGCCCAGTCAAGCAAAAGAGGAGACCCCAGTCCGAGGTCAAACATGCTTTCATCAAGGATGATGTATCTAAACTCCTTAAAATAGGGTCATCCCGGGAGATTAAATACCCGGTTTGGTTAGAAAACGTAGTGATAGTCCCTAAAAAGGAATAAATTAAGAATGTGTGTAGACTATAAAGATTTGAATAAGGCATCTCCCAATGGCTTCTTCCCTCTTCCCAACATCGATCGCATGATCGATGCAACGTCCGACCACAAGATCCTCGATTTTCTCGATGCATACTCTAGGTATAACCAAATATGGATGAACACGGGCGATCAAGAAAAAACCTCTTTCATCACTAAGTATGGAACCTACTACTATATTTTAATTCCATTCGAACTAAAAAATGTTGGTTCCACCTACCAACATCTAGTAAACCGGATGTTCGAGGAACAAATAGGAAAATCAACGGAGGTTTACATTGACGATATATTGGTTAAGTCCCTGCGAGCAAAGGACCATTTGAAATATTTGCAGGAAACCTTCAGTATATTGAAGAAATACAACATAAAGCTAAACATGGAGAAGTGTGTATTTGGAGTCGGATCTGATAAATTCCTCGGATTTATGGTATCTAACCGTGGAATCGAGATCAACCCCAATAAGATCAAGGTCATCGAAGATATCACTATTATGGACAACGTGAAGGTCGTATAAATATTAATCGGGTGCATAGCCATTCATCTCGAGGTCTTTCGACAAGAGCCGATGGTTCTTCTCACTGCTGAAAAAGAAGAATAACTTCTCTTTAACCCCAAGGTGTAAACGGGCCTTGGAGGAGCTCAAGTGATATTTATCGAGCCCACCGCTGCTACACACGCCAAAGAAAAAGACGAACAACTATACCTGTACCTGGCAGTATCAGAGACAACAGTAAGTGGAGTCCTAGTACGGGAAGAGAGAGGTACACAATTTCCAATTTACTATGTTAGCAGAACTTTGTGCGAGGCTAAACTAGATACCCTCACCTAGAGAAATTGGTGCTTGCTTTTCTAAGCGCCTCTAGGAAGCTGAATCCGTACTTTCAATGTCACCCCATATGTGTTGTGACTACTTACCCATTGAGGAATGTAATGCATAAGCCCGAGCTCAAGGGACAGTTGGCCAAATGGGTCGTGGAGATCAACGGGTACGATATTGAATATCGGCCCTGGACCGCCATTAAATCTCAAATTTTGGCAGATTTTGTGGCCGACTTTACGCCGGTCCTAATACCCGAGGTCGAAAGAGTGTTATTGTTGAACTCGAGGACTTCTTCGTGAATCTGGAACCTCTTTACGGACGGTTCCTCGAATGCAAAAAGGTCTTGGCATCGTATTAAAGCCACCAACGGGAAATGTTGTTAGACAATCTATTAGGACTGTAAAATTGACTAACAACGAGGCCGAATATGAGGCCATGATTGCAGGTCTCGAACTAGCCAAAATCTTGGGGCGTAGGTGATCGAAGCTAAGTGCAAATCCCTCCTTGTGGTGAACCAAGTTAATGGGACGTTCGAGGTCTGAGAGGAAAGAATGCAAAGGTACCTGGATAAGCTGCAGGTAACATTACATCGGTTCAAGGAGTGGACTCTACAACACGTACCTCGGGATCAAAACAATGAAGCCGATGCTCTTGCTAACTTGGGGTCGTTGTTCGATGACGATGAGTTCAACTCAGGGGTAGTCACACAACTCATGAGATCGGTAGTGGAAGAAGGCCACGCTCAGATAAACTCAACAAGCCTAACTTGAGACTAGAGAAACACATATATAGAGTATCTGATCCCCAGAATACTGCCCTCGGATCCAAAAGAATCGAGGGCCCTGCGTCTGAAGGCAACCCGATTTAGCTTGTCCGAAGAAGGAACCCTGTTCAGAAGAACATTAGATGGCCCGCTCATGATATTTCTAGGATTGGGATATACCGAGTACGTTCTGAGGGAAATTCATGAAGGCATGCGAAAATCATTCAGGCGCCGAATCATTAGTTCGAAAAGTAATCAGAGTCGGCTACTACTGGATCTACATGGAAAAAGATGCGAAGGAGTTCGTACGAAAATTAGATGAATGTCAAAGGCATGCTCTGATGATACATCAACCCGGGGAGCTGCTGTATTCGGTCTTGTCACCTTGGTCGTTCATGAAATGGGGGATGGACATCGTTGGCCCCCTTCCATGGGCAACCGATAAGTCTCAATTTATATTATTAATGACTGACTATTTTTCTAAGTGGGTGGAAGCCCAAACATAAGAGAAGGTCAGGTAGAAGGAAGTAATCGATTTTATTTGGGACCACATCATATGTCGGTTCGGAATGCTGGCAGAGATCGTATGAGACAATGGGAAACAGCTCATCGGCAGCAAAGTAAGCAAGTTTCTCGAAGACCATAAAATCAAAAGGATCCTATCAACACCCTATCACCCTAGTGGGAACAGACAAGCAGAGCCCACTAACAAAACCATACTCCAAAACCTCAAAAAGAGGTTGACCGAAGCCAAGGGGAAATGGAAAGAAATCTTGCCTGAAGTCTTGTGGTCATACCATACGACCTTGAAGTCCAGTACCGGGGCCACCCTGTTCTCGTTGGTTTATGGCGCATAAGCTCTAATACTGGTCGAAGTCGGAGAACTGAGTCTCAGGTTCCGATATGCAACAAAAGAATCAAACGATGAAGCCATGAATACAAGCCTGGATCTGTTAGATCAAAGACGCGAAGCCGCTCTTGTTCGGTTGGCCGCCCAAAAACAATGGATCAAGAGGTATTACAATCAAAGATCTAACCTTCGACATTTCAATGTCGGGGAATTAGTGCTAAGGAAGGTCACGCTAAGCACCCAGAACCCTAAACGAAGGGAAGTTGGGGCCGAACTGTGAAGGTCTGTATAAGATTATCGAGATCACCGGAAAGGGATCATACAAACTCGGAACAATGAACGATGAGCAACTACCGAACAGCTGGAACATAAATCAATTGAAGCGATAATACTGGTAAGGTACGACCCCATCCATTCTGAACTAACACTTCCAGGCGACCGTCAAAGAACGACACAATTTTTAGGTCTAAAAGCACGTGTTGCACTCTTTTTCCCTTGAACCGGTTTTGTCCCAAATGGGTTTTCCAGCAAGGATTTTAACAAGGCAACAGTAAACCGTGCTAACTTAGAATTGAAGACCGGCTATGAACCGGTGTCGAAGATCACGACAACAACGTTCGAGGCGGGGGCATCGCCCTCGAACAATGACTTTAGTAATGAAAGAAACTTTGTGATTGAAAGTCTCAGCTCGATCGATAGGATGTACTGTAAGGGCCAAACGGTCAAATAAATTGTGCCCACATAGACTGCCCGAGCCCTGAGACAAAGCTTGTACATATGTGTAACCGTATATATTGCACACAAAAATGAAAGGAAGTTTCTACCTTGCGGATAAATATTTTTTCCTTTAAAAATTGAATTTTTTCCTCTTAAAAGACTTTCTACATTCAGTCCCTAAAGATATCGAGCCCAAAGGCCACCTTTATCCGGGTTCAAAGTATCACCCTCGCTCGGAGACTATCGTCCAAAAACAATTTCGGGTTGCTCAGGCTATCGATGCTCAGGGGCACAAGACCTATTAGGCAGTGCCCGAACCTTAAAGGCTACGATCATCCCCATTCGGGGACTGTTATCTTTGGCAAGCCTAGATAACTCGGGGTAACGATCCCATCGGGAAATACCCGGATTTTAAAGTCTACGACTGTTCTAAAATGGCTAAGAGACTTCTGAGACACGTAAGAAAAATATAAGGCCTTCAAAAATTTTAAATCGATTCAAAGGGCTACCCTCGGCAAATTATAATCTAAAAAATTCTAAGTATTTGGGGAAAGTGTCCGGTCATACCGAGCCCCGACAAATCGTAACAAAATAATATCAAAAGAAGTCTTATTCTAACCTCCAGGCAAGATTTAAATATTACATGCTAAGGCATTTCGATATCTTCACAATCATAAAGAAAAAAGTGAAAAGAAACATGCTTAGAAAATGTCGAAGGGAAAAAGAGCCTTATATATATATATATATATATATATATATGTATGTACATATATATATGTATGTACATATATATATGTATGTACATATATATATGTATGTATATATAATTACAAAGGCCAACGGCCTCAACAAAAAGCACAAAGGTGCAAAAACAAAGAAAATTTTACAAAGGCCAAACGACCTCGACAAAAAAGTACAAAAACAAGGAAAAACAATACATGGCATTTAAATGACTTGGTCTCCACCGGATCCCGCCTCGTCGCCAGGACTGTCGTAATCTTCCCCGTCCTCGGACCCGCCCGATCCTTTAGATTCTTCTTCATCCTCGGGATACGCCAACTTCTTGGCCTCGACCTCAAACTCCTTAACAATCGCGACCTCGGCCGACACATCAAAACCTCGTGTATGAACCTCCTCGAGGGCCTCTCTTCGGGACTGACACTTCGTGTATTCGACCATGTCTCTTAAGCGGTCCTGGGCTGCCTCGACGTCAGCCTTATACTAAGCCACCATCTCATAGACATCGGCCTTGGTTATTTTAGCCACCGATTTGGACGCCTTAAGCTCTTTGGTAAGGGACTCACGGTCGGAACAATTGAGCTAAGTTGAGATTGAAGTTCATCGACCTTCTGGAATCATGGAGTTGGGCCTCTAAAAAATCCAACTGCTCCTAGGTTGTTTCTTTCTCCAAGGCCAAACGATCCATCTTGCTCTTCCACCCTTCAGCCTCGACTTTGATCACATCCATCTCATCACGGAGTTGGTCGATCCGATTGAGATTCTGTTGGACCTGCGAGTTCCAACTATTAGTCACCGTGTCTAGCTCATCTTCACTAACTTCAAATATTTTTACATGTTCAACCAGGTCAGCGTGTTCCTTCCGAGCCACCTCTAACTCAGCTCGAAGGCTCTTAGCCTCTCCTGCACGCTGCTCGCTGAGGAGTTTATAAGTATCTCTCTTCTCAGTGAGCCCTATGACTTCGGCTTCAAGCTGGTTCATCTCGTCCCGATACCGAAGGAAAGTTTCATGGTAAAGCAACGAGGCCTACAAATACAAAGAAAAATGTTAGGATTATCTATGAATTAGTCTAATTTCAAAAGGAGAAACTGAAGTCATCGAGAGATATCTGAAGTTACCCGGTTAAAGGCCTATTGTGCTTTGTTGAACAAGAAGGTTGTGTCTACCTCGTTCATATTGGATTGTTCTTCCTTGGTCACCAGGCACCGAAGGTAGACTGTCCACCCCTACGGGGGCGGAGAGGACCCGGGCATCCTCCGAAACGGAGATGATGATGGATCATTTTCGGTCAGGATCTACACTCAGAGCTAGGAACTGGTTGATCAGTTTCGAGATCGAGGAAATCCTGTTTTCACCCAAATATGGACTCTTATTTGGTACCTCTAAGTCAGCCAATATGGTGACGTCCTCCGTGGCGGTGGGATCCACGCCATCAAAAAAGACGCAGAAGGGGTCGTCCGCCCCATGCCCCCCCTCGTTGGGGCGTTCTTTCAATGTTTGGGCCTTGCTATACATGAACTCAGTAAATGAGGGTGATTTGGTGATGTCTATCACACTGAGTGCTTCCTTAAGGGCATTACCCGCATCCCGAGAAGCCTCGGCCCCGGCCTCCTCATCGTCCTCCTTAGCTTAAGGCATGTCGGTCTTGAGGTTCTATGTAAGGAGTCCTTTTCCATTCGAGATGCAATGGAACACGAGCCATCAAGACAAAAGGTTCTTTTTATTCTTCTTCAGATTCATCTCTCAACCGAAAAAGCGAATCCGAAGCCGGTGCTCGGGCACTGGTGCTTTCTTTGGATTTGTAACTTTCTCCTTGTTTTTTTTTTCTCAGAGCTCGGAGAACTTAGAGCCCTCTTCCTTTTCTTCTCTTCGGCCTATCTCGGAGTAGGGGATTCGGCCGGGAAGTTCTCGCCACCATATGGAGGCCTTAGTTCGACATGCTTGGATAAACCTGCAAAAAGAAGTAAAGGGAGTGAGGACTTAATGATAAAAGAGGAATCCAAATATTACCTACTCAGGAAAGGAGTCTCACCATGGGAATCGGCCTCCCAAAGGCCCTTTGAAAGCTTACACCATGAACGCTCAGAGTAGGGCATCTGTTATATGATACCCCTCAACCCACTCCTTGAGTCGAGGGATAGAATTCGGTACCCGAGCGACAGCTACACCACCACAAAACACCGATAATAAAGAAGCAAATAAGTATAAAATCGACTTCCGAAAGTAAAATTTTACTTACATGATGTATTCCACTTCTTTGGGAATGGCATGCGCTCAGTTGGGATCAATCCGAAGTCCTCACTCAGACAAAATGGTCTTGCCAGCCCCGATCCTGGTCTTCATCAATACTTGAGAATGGGGCTTTTCTGGCCCGGCGCACTAGCTTTATTATCCCCCCTGAAAGATTCTGGAATTGTACAAGCGTAGAATATGTTTAATGGTGAACGAGCACCCATCGATTTTGTTGACGAAGAACTGAAAGAGGATCACGATCCTCCAGAGCGAAGGATGAATCTGACCGAGGCATACCTCATACCTCTTACAAAAATCTATGATGACCGGGTCCATCGGGCCCAATGTAAAGGTATAGGTGTAAACCATTTGGTATCCCTCGACATGGGCGGTACTGGCTTCATTGGGCTCAGGGATCACTATCGGCCCAATTGTAGTCTTTCCGGACCGTAGGGAGGACTTCTTTAGTGACCAAGCAGATGTATCTCGAGATCTCCTCGCACTGGCCTTGTACGGAAGAGGGTCTTTCAACCTTGAAATCGTCATTGACCGAGCATCCTGAGGGGATGAACATTTTCAAAGGGGGTTCAGGTACTGGTTCATCGCTGACAATGTGTGAAACAGTCTCCTCGGCCTCGGTTTCTTTCTGGGGAATGGTTTTGGAAGTCTTTTCCATTTCTTTAGAAAAATGGATGAAAAGTTGAGAAATAAAAGAAGTTGAAGGATTGTACTTGTTGGCTTGAGATGGAGATGGAGATGGACAAGAGTTCTTGCAAAGGATCTCAAATAACCAGAGTAAAAGTGCTAGAGAGTATTGAAATCTTAAAGGTACGAGCGTAGAAAGTTTGGATGTAAAGTTGAAATGAACAAAGGAAGGGGTATTTATAGTATTTCAGTGGCAGTTCGCATCCAAGAATGGCCGACCGGAGGTTGACATGCATTTAATGCCATTAAGACTTGACTGACAAGACGTCTCAGTTATTTTTTCATTTCTGTCACGGTGTATCGAAGTAAGAATCAGAAGCTCATGTCGTTTCTCATCGTATACTCACCGAAAAACGAGGGGACTATTTGTATACGGGTGAAATCGAGCTCGTGGAATATCCTAGCCTCCGACATGGTAAGCCAGGCATGAGACATGACAATAAAGGGCTAAAGATCGACCCCAAGTGCCATCAATCTAGAACCCGGGGGCAGGACGTCTGTATTCGAGAATATCGAAGCCATGGTCCCAGAATCAGCCCTAGCCTCGAACGACTTCGAAGAGACATTGTCTGCATAGCCAACAGAAAACTGAAATATCTGTGAACAGCCGGATATTATGGCAGGGATCTCGGCACGTATCAATAAGGAACCAACAATCAGTGAATCAAGAGATTTTTTACCTTTTATAGAATTATACCTAAAGTAGGACTCCCCTATTATATAAAAGGGGTCCAATAATTCATTTCACACATTTCAACACGCACTCAAAGGCAATACATTATTATTTTTTCTCTGTCTTTAAGCTCTTTTCCTTTTGTATCAACATCGGTTGTGGTGAGCTAGGCTCGAGAGCGATTATTCCATCAAAGTTGAAACTATCCAACTCGTGTGGTTTGAATTTATTTTATATTTATTTATTCAATAGCGACTTAATTCGCTTTGTGCCAAGTTAATCCGTGTATCCTTAAAACCACTTACAAATTTAATTGTTATCCGATTTTGAGGGTAAACAAAAAGTATTTAAGTTATTTACATTGATTCAGCGTACTATAATTTATGATATTTTTGTTTAACCAAAGAATTAGATTCTCTGCCAAAGCTATTTTAAGAAGAACACGGGTTTATGATAACTAAAGAATATGCTAATAATTGTTAGTAAATTCGTAAATAGAAAGCAGAAAGATGCGTAAAAAGCAAGTATATTTCAATAGTGGTTCGAACGTGTCCTTACAAGTTATATTTTACTCCCTTTTATAGGAAAATTCTTAAAATAACGTCTACTCTTTTCAGTAATTGATCATTAATGGCTAATAATAGCATTAATGTAACGTTACAATCATTAATCGTAATTGTTGCATGAAGATTATGTAATGTTTTGGATCATTAATTGAAGATCCTCGAATCTGCCCTTTATTCTATTTTGATTTATTTTGACTGTGTCTCTTCGCCTTCTCAATTAGGTTGAGATTCCCGTATCTGATTACCCCGTGGGTATGCTGTTTCGTTCCTCTTTATCTCGTACTTCTTCATAAAGTCTCGTCCAGTTGTCATGTTGTCATTGCTCCATATAGATTGTTGAGATAATAAGTATTACACGTGTGAAGCTCATTTTTACAAATACCATTTATTATCGATTGATATTTGGTAAGTGGATACTCATTTATAGCGGGAACATTTTGCCACCGCTTCCCTCGTTCCATTGCATCCGTCTCTGAATGTATGTGTCACTTGTCACTTCCATTTAATGCTTATGCACATGGCTTTCCTGGATTGGTTCTGCAATTATTCTGCGCCTTTAGGGCTTTTTTCGGCTACATCAGTCTCGAAGTGAAAGCTTCAATTATGACTTTCACATCACTGTTTTTTCCATTTTTTACTGTTGCCTTTGAGTATAAATACCCCTTTTCCTTTCTTTACTTTCACGGAAAACTTCTAACCTTCTTTCGTTATTTGTAAATTCTTCATCTTCGTAAATATGTCTTCTTCAAACAAGCAATCTAAAAGGTCATCATTGTAGATGAACTGACTCCTTCTTCTGCTCCAACATGGAGTAGGAGGGGCGGTAGGCTTAGGATCTTAAATTCTACTCCTTCCAAAGGTACTTCTTCTTATTCTCCCCCCTCTCTCCATCTTCTAGGTCTAACACTCCTTCATCTTCTTCGAGGGCTAGGGCTTCTAGATCTTCATCAAAGAGTAGAGAACACAATGAACCGCTTCGTAAGTCGAGAGTCGATGAGATTATTCCTGCGGAGTTTTCTTTTGCCAAGGATAGTCAATCCATGAGTGAGCAGCTTTCTTCAATGTCATCACATGACAGTGCTGGCCTTTATCCTACCCAAATAATAGAGGGCTTAGTGTCTCTTGTACGCAGGGATTGTTATTGGAAGCCTAATTTTCCTATTGTTGTTCCTAATAATAACCAAAGAATAACCTCTTACAAGACTGGATATTCTTATGTCTATACTTATCCCTTCACATTAGGATTCAAGCCTCCCATCGAACCTGTTATCATCGAGTTTTGTCGATTCTTCAAAGTTTGTATGGGACAAGTCGGTCCTCTTATTTGGCAAGTAGTCGCGTGCCTTAGGTATTTGGCCAATTTAGCTTCCGTACCCTTTACTTTTCATCATCTTATTCACATCTATTCTCCGATGTTGTTCCGCCAAGGAGTGTTTACTCTCGCAAATAGGAGTAAAAGGGTGTTAGTTACTTCAGATGATGACAAAGATAGAGGGTGGTATGTCTGATATGTTGTTGTCCCTGCTGCAGGTTTAGTAGGTGAAGAAAATCTCCCCTTCCCTGAGAAGTGGAACTTTGCACGTGAGTACAATTTTACTCACTTTCCTTTTCTTCACTTTTGATGAACTTTTAGTACCGTGACTGTTTTTTCTTCTTTTGCAGCAACCATGGGAACCATCGAGAATGTCTCCGATTTTCGTGATTGGTTAGAAAAACTCTTATCAATCGCTCCTTTAGAAGAATGTTCGTGGAAGTACCTCTCTTTGAGGTTTGTTTGGAAGATGACTACCCACGGTAAGTGAAGTTTTTTGTTTTTAATTCTTCTTTTTTTGAGCTTTATCTAACCCCTTTTATTTGGTAAGGTTTCTTTCTCGTGGATTTTCTGCTGCGGTTGTGTCTGCTTCAAGGCTGTCTCTGGCTAAGGCCCAGGAGATCATTGTTGGTTCCTCCTCATCAAAAAGAAAAGCAAGTGGGTCTAGTACCTTAGAGGAGGAAGATAAAGAGGAGAGTTCGTTGGTCCATAGGTCACGTAGGAGGAGGATGGTCTCCGATGATGAATCTGCACCCGTTGTTGCTTCCCTTGTGCCTGAATTAGAATTTCCGCTCCTGAAGATGCAACTCCCTCTCTTGTTCGTGAGTCTGTTGATCACGTGTTCCAACAAGGTTTTACCATCTCTGATGAAGCTCCTCTTGTTGTTTTCTCTCCTCCTGCTGCTAAGAAACTTTCGTTTATTGATCCCATTGCTGCCTCTGCTCCCATTGGCATTATTGCTCCCGTTGCTGCTCCTCAATCCACTCCGTTTGTGGCTCCTTCACCCGCCCCCGCTTCCATGCCTTCTGCTGTTGAAGTAGGGTCTTCTAGCAGAGGGGTGATGAATCAAGTTACAATAGAGGTTCCTGTGGCGGGCACCCTCTTGAAAAAGTCGGGCTAGGATAATGTATGGTTAAAGCCATTAATAGGTTTGACTGAGAGGTCTAAGCTAGAAAGCCACAGCTCCATGATTGGATGAACGAGATTATGCACTCGTCCTTAAAGGTAAAACTTGCGTTTCCTCCATATGTACTTATATATATTCTTACCGTATCTAATTTATCATTTTATCTAGATCAACCTTATAGGAACAGAGCTAATGAAGAGAATTGTTCAAACGGAGCAAGCAGAAAATTACTTCCATATTGAGGCTGATAATTGGAAAAAGCAGTATGAGAGTTTACAGCTTGACATGGAGGCAATAGAGGAGGAAAAGTGTACCTTGGAGCGGCAAGCTAGGGTTATGGCAGCGGAATTGGCCGTTGAGAAGGCGTCTTTGAACCAGGCATGCAAGGACAAAAGTATCTTAGAGTCTTCATTTGTGGATCAGCTTTCCCGTGCCACAGAGGAAATTAGGAGCCTGAAGGCTTTGTTGGACCAGATAGAGGTGTACTCAGGCGAACTTGTTCAATTGATCACCCAAACCCAAGAAGACCTTTGTAACTCTTCAGAGAAGGTCTAGTTTCTGGAAAGATCCATCGCTCCTTTATAGGCCTCTCATGATGCTGCCGTGGCTTAAAGAGATGAGCTACGAGCTGAAGCTGCACAATGGGAGAAAGACTACAAGGCTCTTGAAGACAAAGCAGTCGTCGATGTTAGTTGGGCTTATTTGAATGCCCGTCTTGACACATTGACTGAAATGGGCCAAGAGGGTTTTGACTTGGAAGCCGAAATTGCTAAAACCAAAGAGACGGTTGAGAAGTCTCAGCAAAGTCAGAATTTCTCTTCACCTGATGCTAACGTCCCTGCTGCTCATGTCTCGCCATCTTAAGCCGCTCCTCCTGCCCAGTGAAGACAACCCCCCATTTAGTGAAAAGTTTAAGGAACTTGGTTCTTCTTTTTTTTTTTTTAATTTGCAACAATTGGTGGTTACCCCCGGTCCCATTGGGGGTAAAGTTTGGTCCATTGTAAGTCCCCAACTGACAACTTAGGGGCAACTTTTGTATAAACAAATTAGGCTTAGACTAATTTAATACTTAGTTTTTTGTCACTATATATTAATAGTAATATCGGCATGACTTTCGATTCCTTTGAGTTTTTGTTTTCACTTTTAAATCTTTGCATGCTTTCTTTGAAGTTTTTGGTTTACCTCTGAGTTTTTGACTTTGCATTTAAAAATGCTTAGATTTTTCGTACCTTTTCGTAATAGGCACGATTAAAAGAGGGCCCTTTTTTGATCGACACTTAATGAAGAAGACGTCTCAACGTCAGAATGGTGTAAATGTACAAAAGAGAGATAGGAATTTCACATGCTTTTCTTTGACAATTTTTTTAAGAAAGTCTTTGTATTGTTTCGAACTTTCGCAACATTTTACATGTGTTTGTGTATCGTACATAACTCCTTTGCAACTATTTTTCTTACAACAGATTTGGTATAAACTTGTACTCGTAACTGTTTTTCTTTTGTAACAGATTTTTCGAATTAATATAATGGTATAACTGTTTTTCATTTATAACAGTTTTTTGAATAAATATACGGGTATGAATTTTTACCCGGAATTGTTTTTGTTTACCACGGTTTTTGAATAAATATACGGGTATGGATTTTTACCCGTAACTGTTTTTGTTTACAACGGTTTTTGAATAAATACAAGGATAATGTTTTTCTCATCTGTAACTGTTTTTATTTACAACAGTTTTTGAATAAGTACAAGGATGTTGCTTCATCTGTAATTGTTTTCATTTACAACAGTTTTTGACTAAGTACAAGGATGTGCATTTTTATCCGTATCTAATATTCTGCCCTTAACCTAAACATTCGTTTTTACATTTACAAATATGTTTTTTTTGAAGGTTTTTGAATCAGGATTTGTGTTTTTTGTCTTTGGCTCTTTGATTTTGCTCATAGTACTTGACTTGTTGGGAAGATGGATCTTAAGGCTTGAACTTTGACTTTTTGATAGTCTTCTTTGCTTCTTCTTTGCCTTCCATACTGTATAGTCCCCCAAGTGTTTGAGCTTTGAAGAATGAAATCTCAAGCACTTGACTATTCCTTCCTTGTGGTCCTTTTCCTGAAAAGGAAAAACATACGGGACTCGAAGGTATATAGTTTAGATGATGACTGCTTAACCCTTTAAAAACGTCCAACAGAAAGTTGTAACCCTAGACCGGGAATTCAGTTACTTCCTCGTGTCTATGCAGGTCTAATATTATCACCTGATGATGGGTTAGCTTTTTGCCTATCATCTAAAATGGTTAGTATAACTTTAACTGTATAAAAGTAAAATCGAACGTAATGATATCTGAGCGGGGGTATTCCCTTTACTTCAGAAGTAATATTTCTTCAAATGAACAACAATTTAACTGGTTGGTAAGATTCTGTCGTCCATAGTTTCCAGCTCGTAAGTGCCTTTTCCAACAATGCCACGGACTTTGTAGCGCCCTTCCTAGTTTGGATTTAGCTTTCCTGCACCAGCTTCCTTTGTTGATTGGAAGACTTTTTTAAGAACGAAGTCCCCAATTTTGAAATATCTGAGGTGAGCTTTTCTGTTGTAATATTTCTCTATAATTTGTTTTTAGGCTGCCATACGTATTAATGCAATTTCTCTTCTTTGCTCGAGCAAATCCAGATTTCTCCTTAACTCGTCGTTGTTTGTTTCTTCCGTTGTCGTCGTGAATCTCGTGCTTGGTTCGCCGATTTTCACTAGTATTAATGCTTCTAAACTGTAGACAAGCGTGAATGGAGTTTCTCCGGGGGATACTTTTGCAGTAGTTCTGTAAGCCCATAATACTGTCGGTAGCTCGTCAGGCCAGTTTCCCTTAGCTTTTTCCAACTGTTTCTTTAAGTTGTTGACAATGACTTTGTTTGTTGACTCGGCTTACCCATTAGCCACGGGGTGATATGGTGATGAAGTGATTCACTTGATTTTCCAGCTTTCAAAGAATTCTGTGATTTTTGAGCCTATGAATTGTGGGCCATTGTCACATACGATCTCCTTTGGTATTCCAAAGCGGCATATTATGTGTCGTCATATGAAGCTTTTCACTTCTTTCTCTCGTACATGTTTAAAAGCGTCTGCCTCCACCTATTTTGTAAAATAATCAGTTAATACGAGTAAGAATCGTACCTTTCCTTTAGCTGGGGGAAGGATACCACGATATCCATGCCCCATTTCATGAATGGCCATGGTGACAGCACTGGGTGGAGTAATTCTGATGGCCGCTGCATATTGTTGGCATATCGGTGACATTTGTCGCATTTCGCTACGAAGCTCTCAGCATCTTCCTCCATTTTAGGCCAATAGTACCCTGCTTTGATTAGGGTTTTGACTAAGGATCTTGCTCCTACATGGTTCCCGCAGTGTCCTTCGTGTACTTCCTTCATCACGTACTCCATTTGATTGGGTCCAAGGAACTTTGCTAGGGAACCTCCAAACATTTTACGGTATAAAGTTTCACAAACTAGGTAGTAACGTGCAGCTTTTCGGCGATGTGCTTGAGCTGCTTTTCTATCTTCAGGCACGGTGTCATTCTGAAAAAGGTTTACAATTCATTTCTCCAATCCCAGGTTAAATTGTTAAATGTTACCTCATTTTTGTCTGGTCGATTGCTGAATGAAATAGGTGTATGAAAATTGCATTGTCTTTATTTTTTACGTCGGCAACTGCTGCGAGGTTAGCTAATGCATCCGCTTCTGCATTTTCCTCTCTGGGTATTTGCGTAACTTTCCATGACTGGAATTATGTTTCTAGGTCTCGTGCCTTTTCCAGATATTGTTGCATCCGAGCCTCTCTTGCGGTATAAGTCTCATGCATCTGGTTTACCACTAGTTGAGAGTCACTTTTGATCACGATTTGCTCAATTGAGGGTTCTCATGCTAGTTCAATCCCTGCAATGACAGCTTCGTACTCTGCTTCATTGTTATTTATGGGATAACATTTAATGGCTTGTCATATCTTTTCACCCACGGGTGATACTAAAACAATTCCCAAGATGACTCATTTTATGTTAGAAGAGCCGTCAGCAAATAGGATTCAAATTCCTGGATTAGCCCCGTTGAAGAGTTGTAACTCTTTTTCGACTTCAGGGATTATGCTAGTATTAAAATCAACGACGAAATCAGCTAAAATCTGAGACTTTATTGCAGTCCTAGGCTGATATATATGTCATGTTCGCTTAATTCTATTGCCCATTTAGCTAGTCTCCCTGATAACTCTTGTTTATGCAAAATATTTCTTAGTGGATACGAGGTCACAACAGCGATTGGGTGACATTGAAAGTATGGTCTCAACTTTCTAGATGCCATGTTTAGAGCTAGGAATAATTTTTCTAGATGAGGATATCTAGTTTCAATATCTAATAAAGACTTGCTTACATAATAAATAGGATATTGTTTACCTCTTCCTTCTTTTACCAGTACTGCACTTACGGTAATTTCTGCTACGGCAAGATAAACATACAGCCTCTCCCCCTCTTTTGGTTTAGATAACAGCGGGGGGTTTTGATAGATAAGCCTTCATATCTTTGAGATCCTGTTGGCATTGTTCAGTCCATTCGAACTGATTCTGTTTTTTTAGAACTGAAAAGAATTTAAAACTCTTCTCCGAAGACCCGGAGATAAACCTTCCTAAGGCTGAAATTCTTCCTGTTAGTTTTTGAACTTCTTTTTTGCTCGTAAGTGTATCAGGTATTTCATCAATAGCTTTAATCTGAGCGGGCTTTACTTCTATACCCCTATTTGATACAAGGAAACCTAAAAACTTACCTGATTCAATGTCGAAGGCGCATTTTTCTGTATTTAGTTTCATGTTATACCTGCGCAGGATTTCGAAGGTGATTGAAAGATGATGGAAATGATCTTCCATTTGAGTTGATTTTACCAACATGTCATCAATGTATACTTCCATTGTTTTCCCTAGATGTTCCTGGAACATCTTGGTCACTAGCCTTTGATACGTGGCTCCAGCATTTTTCAGGCCAAAAGGCATGACTTTGTAACAATAAGTCCCTCTGTTTGTAATAAAGGAAGTGTTTTCCTCGTCTGAGGGATCCATTTTTATATGGTTATAACCAGAATATGCATCTAGAAAGCTCAACAATTCATGACCTGCAGTGGAATCAATCATTTGATCTATGTGTGGTAATGGAAAAGAGTCTTTGGGGCATGCTTTATTCAAATCTGTGTAATCTACGCATACTCTCCATTTACCATTCTTTTTGGGTACCACTACAGTATTAGCTAACCAATTAGGATATTTTACCTCGCGTATTGAACCAATTTTCAAGAGTTTTTGTAGCTCTTCATCGATCACTTGGTTCTTGAATGGTCCTTGCTTTCTTTTCTTTTGCTTGACATGCACGAAGGATGGATCTTCATTTAGTTTATGAGTCATCACTTCTGGAGGTATACCTGTCATATCTGAATGGGACCAAGCAAAACAATCTGAGTTAGCTTTTAAATATCCAATTAACTTACCTCTTCTTGCGGGGCTTAGCCTCGTGCCTTGATGAACTTTTTTGCTTAGGTTTCTGCTCGAACATTGGGATAGCTTCGAGCTCCTCAATAGTTGTTTTAATATTCTCGTCTTCTTCTGGCTCCTGAATGACATCGGGTCTGGAATCCATGTCTGTATGCGTTGATGTTTCCTATGTAGTGATTTGGTTCACCTTCTCGTGGCTTCCTTCTTCCGTACCTATTTGGGTTCCAATTTCTTCTTTCGTACCTAATTGGGCGATTTCATTGTCTTTTGACTCTTCCACTACCTCTTTTTTGTTTGAGTGTACTACTAAATTTATATTCCTTGAGGTCTGTTGATCGCCTCGAATCTGTTGAATTCCCCATTTGAAAGGGAATTTTATTACCTAGTGTAAAGTAGAGGGTATTTCTTCCATGTCATGGATCCATGGTCTCCCCATGATTATGTTGTAAGCCATATGGGTGTCAATGAATTGAAATTTCGTATTTTTGATTACTCCTTCTGCATAGTTACTAAGCCCAATTTCTCCTTTTGTTATGACCATAGAGTTGTCAAACCCAGATAAGGCTCGTGCTTTTGGGATTACTCGATCCTCCATTAGAATTTCTTCCACAACTCTCAACAAAATGATGTTGACTAAGCTACCTGGATCAATCAACACTCTTTTTACATTAGTGTCATGTATGAGTAGAGATATTACCAGAGAGTCGTTATGAGGAAGCAGCAATATGTTGCCATCTTCATTGTCGAACGTTATATTATCTGCTTCCATGTCTTCACGAATCCAATTCCCGTGTGTAATTGTGAATTTTGTTGTTCTTTTGTAGACTACTCCGTTCACCTCCTTTCCTCCGTGTATCACATTCACTGTTCTCTTTGGAGATGGTGGTTTCGGGGGATCTTGCATGTTCTTCATATATGCTTGTTTTCCTTTTTCACTAAACAGTTCTGTTAGATAGCCCTGTTTTAATAATTGGTATACCTTACCTTGCAACAATCTGCAATCTGATGTTTTGTGTCCATGATCGTTATGGAATTCGCACCAGAAGACTGGATTCCTTCTGTTTGGATTCGATCTCATTTCTTTAGGCCATCGAACTTTGTCGCCCATGTTTCTCAGTACGGTAATTAATTCAGAAGTACTTACATTGAAGTTGTAGTCTCCGACTCTTGCGTTATCTCTGTTCCGTTACTCCCGATCTTTTCTAGATCTTGAGGAGGATGAGTTCGTATCTCTATTTGATGGTCTATATTCCGACTGTGTGTTTTCAAAACTGGAACGAGTTTCTCGTCCTGAAGGTCCCATATATGGATCGTACTTGTTCTTACATATTCTCCTTTCTGGTTCGGAGCGTCTAGAACTGGCTCGATCTTCAGCTTTTGATTGAGCAATGGTGTCTTCTTCTATTCGTAGCTTGGTGTTGTACCTGTTATAGACATCGTTCCATGTCGTGGCTGGGAATTCTCTCAGGCTTTCCTTGATTCTTCTCGTGCCTTCTGAGCTTCTGCCATTTAAGTTGCTTGCAAACGCCATTGCTTCCCAATTGTCAAGTACCCTTGGTAGCAGCATTCTTTCTCGTTGAAACCTGTCTACAAATTCTCGGAGCAACTCCGCGTCTCCTTGTTTTATCTTGAATATGTCTTCCATTCTTTTTTCAACTTTTTGTGCAATGGAATGTGCTTTTATAAAAGAATCTGCAAGCTCAGTAAAAGAGTCAATATAATTTTCGGGTAGAAGAGAATACCATGTTAGTGCTCCTTTGGTGAGTGTCTCTCCGAACTTCTTGACTAGTATTGATTCAATTTCTTGTTTAGTCAGATTGTTGCCTTTTACTCCTGTAGTAAAAGCAGTTACATGTCACATGGATCAGTTGTCCCGTCGTACTTGGGAATATCAGGCATTTTGATTTTTTTGGGAATAGGCAAGGGTGCTGCATTTGGCTTCCAAGGTTGTTGAGAATATCTATCAACGTCAATGCCTTTGATAACAGGTGGTACTCCAGGAATTTGCTCGATGCGGTCGTTTTGTTCCTTCACCTGTTTCTGCAAGGTTAGTAATAAAGACTGTAATTCTGGATTACTGGACATACCTGGTCTTGTTTCGAGGGACTCATTTGGAGTGCCTCTACTTCCTGAGTTTGTTAGTCCGGATTGTGGATTTTTCACAGTTGCGGTGTTGTTAGGAGGAGGTGTAGGTGATGCAGCTGGCAGTCCCCTCATGAAAGCTTGTAAGGCTTGAGTCACATATTCACCAACCATTTGTTTCACAGGATCTTGTTCTCCTGTCTGTTCATTTCCATTGCGATTATTATTTTTAGTCGTAGATGTCTCTGGGGAATGTTCCCTTGAGCCTTGTCGGGAAGCTGAAGGTGATGGAACTGGAGTTCCAATCCTTTGTTGATTGTTGTCGTTGGCGTTCGATATAATTTACAGAATGTTGTTTGAGAAAAAACAGAGATTATCAGATTCCCGATAACGGAACCATTTTGTTTAACCAAAGAATTAGATTCTCTGCCAAAGTTATTTTAAGAAGAACACGGGTTTCTGATAACCAAAGAATATGCTAATAATTGTAAGTAAATTCGTAAATAGAAAGCAGAAAGATGCGTAAAAAGTAAGTATATTTTAATAGTGGTTCGAACGTGTTCTTACAAGTTATATTTTACTCTCTTTTATAGGAAATTTCTTAAAATAACGTCTACTCTTTTAAGTGATTGAGCATTAATAGCTAATAATGGCATTAATGTAACGTTACAATGATTAATCGTAACTGTTGCGTGAAGATTATGTAACGTTTTGGCTCATTAATTGAAGATCCCCGAATCTGCCCTTTATTCTGTCTTGATTCATTCTGACCGTGTCTCTTCGTCTTCTCTATTAGGTTGAGATTCCTGTATCTGATTACCCCGTGGGTATGATATTCCGTTCCTCTTTATCTCGTACTTCTTCATAAAGTCTCGTCCAGTTGTTATGTTGTCATTGTTCCACATAGATAGTTGAGTAATCATAAGTATTACACATGTGAAACTCATTTTTACCAATACAGTTTTACCATATTAGTAATTACTAAGTATGATAAAAGTTTATAAGTAACTATAATCATATAAATATTTATATGCATGAAATAATTTCGACACGCTACTTATCATAAGGTTTAGCAAAATCTTCAGCTACTTAAAAAGTGGCACATTTTCCATGAAGGTGACCATGACATGTCTTGAGGACCACTTTGTTGGTCTATGTTTAAAATTAATTTATTATATATTTTAAATCTAGCTGAACTTTTATAAAGAAAAATCTAAGAACGATTAAACTTAATCAATTACCAACCAATCCCATCTGTTGAGCGTTCAAATGATTTTCTCCATCAATAAGCTGATAATGACAGCTTCGTGTCTTTATCTATCGTCACCAATAACAATAAGCCACCAACTCAAGTGGATCAAGTTTTAGTACTACTACTATTATTATTAATCGGTACATACCACCTAAGTCTTTAAACTCGAACGCATTTTATTTTAATAGGATTTTTTGATATACTAATATTATTTTTAGTTTTTTATCTGGACTCAAATCTGAAATCTTTAGTTAAGGATAACGGATCAGGACGGAGCTAGAGAAAATTATTTTTGACATCGTATATAAAGCGTAATATTCCCCCTAAGCTTTGCCCGTGATCTTGCCCGATATATTTAATAGCTCCCATTTACTTACAAAATAATAAATATTTATTTGAAAAACATGCTTAGGATAGAGAAATGGATGACAAGACTGATACTGCTTTTATTTGAATTAAAGTAATTGTAAATCAGAATTTTATCTGAAAGAATAAGCCAGAAAAAAGGGTTGAGATATTACATCTCATTCTAAATTTTATCTATTGAAAAACGATGGCCTTTTGATCAACTGAAGATTATCGTGAGGATTGATTAAAATGACTCAAACTCTAGAACTAGAGGACATTTCTATACTGAAGGTTTTCGTTTATATTGAATTAAATATTTTAAAGTAAATCTACGGGTATTAATATGTTAAAATATCATTTTTATTTTGGGGAAAAACTACAAATTATACCTTCTTCTAATAATTATAAGATTAATTTGTTTGAGACAAAAATAACCTATTCCTCATTAATCGAACCTTTTTCTTTTCTATGTCCTTTTATTTCTACCATACCTTTTTTCTCTTTTTTATTTTAATCATATTTATGTTCTCTTTCTCCTATTCCTTTTTGGAATAGTCTCATAAGAGTAATTTTTAATATATATTGAATAGTGTATTTTGATATACAAATTATAATATAAATAATAAATAATTATCAGATATTCAATGTTATTGTTTTGGAATCACTATATTGTATATTTATTAGAATTTTTTAATTTATATTTTTTACTTTATAATTTATATTTTAATTCAGTTCCTTTACAATAAATAGTTAAATTTATTTCTTCTTTTTAGATAATATTAGTTGCAAATTGAACTGTTACTGTCCTTTTTCATAGTTTGATGTTTAAAGTACTTGTTGGAAAGAATGGCCAAATACAATATGCTTGCAAAAAAAATAATTTTCGAATTAATTTGCCAAACACAAACTGCTATTTTGTAAAAATATTTTTCAAAATATGTAATTTTTGACAGCTTGGCCAAACAAGCTCAAAATACTAGAAGCAAATAAGTTTTTCCCAGTGTCGAAAATTTGATTCTTAACACAATCAATATTTCTTTGCTATCAACTCTATATTAAAAAGTCAAATATAATTAATTTGGATTTCTTTTCTAGAGATTTAATCACGCGATATTTATTGGTTCGACTAATACGAATTCGCACCACATTAGGCCCATTGAAAAGGAGGAACTTTCCACCCAAAAATTTGGAGTTTTTGCATCCGTACTCATTTTTTGTGCCACGTTTTACCTTATACCCGCTTTGTAAAAAAAATTGTATTTGTACCCGCTTTTGCGCATAACTTCAGCATGCGAGGCTGAATTAGCAAAGACAATCACGCAAAATTTCAGCATTCTAGTAGACGGGCCTGAAGTAGCTTGCGAACTTCAGCTCTAGTAAATGGGGAACTTCAGCTCTAGAGCTGAAGTTTTGTCTTTTGTATATGGGAAACTTCAGCATACGGGGCTGGAGTTCCCCAGTTATAAAGACAAAAACTTCAGCATACGGGGTTGAAGTTCCTCAGTTAGACAAAAACTTCAGCATACGGGTTGAAGTTCCCCCAGTTACACCGGGGAACTTCAGCTCTAGAGCTGAAGTTTTGTCTTTTGTATATGGGAAACTTCAGCATACGGGTCTGAAGTTCCCAAGTTATAAAGACAACAACTTCAGCATATGGGCTGAAGTTCCCCAGTTACAAAGACAAAACTTCAACTCTAGAGCTGAAATTTTATCTTTGTAACTGGGGAACTTAAGCCCCGTATGCTGAAGTTGTTGTCTTTATAACTTGGGAACTTTAGCTCTAGAGCTGAAGTTTTGAATTTTTAATTGGGAAACTTCAACCCCGTATGCTGAAGTTGTTGTCTTTATAACTTGGGAACTTTAGCTCTAGAGCTGAAGTTTGTAACTAGGAAGCTTCAGCTCTAGAGCTGAAGTTTTGAATTTGTAATTGGGAAACTTCAACCCCGTATGCTGAAGTTTTGTCTTTATAACTGACGAACTTTAGCTTAACTGGTGAACTTCAGCTCAGCGAGGGAAAGGGGAGCTGAAGTTATTTAAAAAATGGGTACAAATTAAAAGTTTAAAAAAAAACGAATATAGGTTAAATGGGGGCAACCAAATAGGGTGCCCGCGCAATTTATTTCCATATATAAAACTGTGAAGACAGAAAAAGAAATTTCGAAGGTTGTTTATAAAGCTTTAGGTCCATATTGGCCATGAGTTGAAAGTTTTTACCAAATCTCTCTCACAAATTCTTTTTTAAATTGATAAAAAGTTGAAACAACAATAAAAATAAACCGAAAGTAGAGAGAAATGGGAAATTCTTTTCGAATTTAATAATGAATTTTTTTTTGAAATAAAAAAAAAATAGACCTAAAGAAAGCAGTTGCATATTTGTATGTTAATTTAATAATGAACATTTGATTGTGACCACATGGCAATAGATTGGTAATTAACTTCCTTAATTCTGCTGAACTAGAAGGTTAATTAATACAGATGCAATGCATTTGTTTGTGGTGAAATGAAATTTATTAGCAGTAAAGAAAACATCATACTCAAAACTCCCTTATATTTTAAGTAATTATTCTAGCCAGTTTGTACGTGAAATTAATGTCATAAACGAACTCCAAAAAGAGTAAGGAAACGAAATTATGTTTTCTCCTTTTACCTTTTAAAATCTTTAATTCCGGTAAAGGAGATTCTAAATTCTATGCTCTCTTTGTTTATTCAAAAGAGAAAAAGCAAAATCACGAGTTTCTTGTTTTCATTTTATTAGAACTCCAAAAATATGAAAGAAAGAATTTTTATATCTCGAAATTATTGAAATGGAGGAATATGAGAATCTTTTGTTAAATAATCATTATATATGACAAATCATAGAAATTATATGTGTAATATGTATATATTACACATATATATAAATGTAAATTTTATCTATATATAAACTTTTAACCTTGTGATAAAATTATCAACTAGATAAATATAGGGTAAAAATATACTCCAAAAGCAAATGAACCAGCCATATGCTCCCCGCCCCCACAAACAACACAGACAACACCTTATGTTTAACTTTTGGTAAAAAGTCACCATCACCACTGATAGTCTTACAATTTTCTACTTTCCTACCAACTGTCAACTTATTTCTTCTTCCCTTTACACTATCTCGTTTGGCCATGAAACTGTTTATTTCAATATTTCGAACATTGAAATAATTATTTTCAAGTAAATAGTTTGGCCATAAAATTTTTGGTTTCGACCGAAATATTATATTTCAGTAAAATGTTTTAAGTAATTATTTGAAAATGTATTTCAAGTAAGTTTCTCAAATACTCGAATTTCACAATTCTTTTTGTACGTCGTCCAAATACGACAATTATTATTATTATTATTATTATTATTATTTTGCTTTAAAATTTGGATATTTTTTACGTTTAACTTAAACATTGTTCAATGATATGTATAGGCGGAGCCATGATTTAAATGTTAAGGGTTCGGAGTTCTAATCTTTTTTAACTTATTAGGTTCTAAATTAATAATTAATACATATTTAATAAATTTTATAAATATAGGATTTGAATCAAAATTACTAAGTTCCGTAAATAATGGGCTAGCATATATATATATTTTGGTACAACCTTGTAAATGCTTTTTATTACATAGTACAGCCGCAGCCCCTAAAAAGCTTGTGCAGTATCAGCCAATCAAAGGAATATCAGAAGGAAGCATCAAATCCTCTTTCCAAACTTCCGTAAATTACTAAACTCCGAGGGCAATTTAGCAAAATTTTAAGCCCCAAAGTAAATGAAAAGAAAACCATGTCAATGTCAGTGGGTCCCATCCTTTGTCTGATGTCTTAATTCTCTAGTATATGTATCATCTACTAGTCCAGAATCCAATTAGGTTAAAATTAGATAAATTGAACAAAAATAAGTCAAAAAAAAAAGATAGGACCGAACTATGTATAACGTCACATTATGCGGCGTTATACATTAACGGTAACTGTGATGTTAGTGTATAGTGCCACATAGTGTGGCGATATACAATTTTTTTTCTGACAGGGTATAACGCCATGGTGCCAAGCGTTATACATCTTTTCTGTATAGCGTCGTGTAATGTGGCGCTATACATGCTTCTTGGGCCCACCAATAATTCAAAAAGCGTATAGTGCTTACTGCTTTGGCGCTATACAATTAAAGAAAAATCTCCGGCCAGCCATTCTATATAAAGCGGTTAGAATTGCATTTCATTCAATCACAAAAAAATTTCAACTCTTGATCAAACGTTTATTGTTGTTAAAATTCTCAAGCATTTTTTCATTATGTCTGAAGAGCGTAGAATAAGAGTTTCATTATATTGGGGGGTGAGGTTGTGATGGAGAATAACTTTGTGGGCTACAATATACCTGCTCAGTGTTATGTTAAATTGCCACTAACCATGGAGTACGATAAATTGGTATCGTTGTTATGAAAAAAAATGGGTGTGAGCAAACGTTTAGTGTTACTTAAAGTAACCGGACGATATTTGTATTCCGTCACTCCGCAAGGGGTTGCTTTTTACTCGGAGTTTAACATTGACGATGATGAAACTTTGAGTGATTTTCTGAGGACTCCGGATGAATGCCGGGAATTTCTTTTAATCACAATGTTTGAGATGTACGTGAAGGTTGTAGACGTTCCAAAAAATGAGGTTGTGCGTAGTAGAGATACTCCCCAATCATCGGGTGGTTATTCTGGAGTAGTTTTTGCCGGACAGGTTCCGGATGAAAGACTTTTATTTGATTTAAACTTATCACCGCCGGGGAATGAGAAGGGAGAAAATAATTTCTATCCTGCTTTCCAACATTCACAAGACGAGTGGTAAATATACGCTGTGATTTCTGTTAATTATGTATATTTTTAGTGTATTGAATTTGTATTAACGCTCATATATTGAATTGGGGGTACCGGCCGGATATGAATTTTACAAGTGGCCCATCCGGTAGTCATCACCCAATTGAAAACGTCCATCATGGAATTTCATCACATTACGACTTGTAAGTCAAGTTATATAGCTATATGAAAGGTATTTATTAATTTCAGTAGCTTATATTTTTTTGGTTGTGCAGTGAAAACGAGCAAGTTGAACCACCCGTACTCACTCAATTGCCCGAAAATGACGTATTACATCGGGATCTGGTTGATGCAAAGAGTGAGGAACATAATAGTGATTACAACAACAATGCCGATGAATCCGGAGACGAGACACCCTTTCCTCGTGAGGATGGTGATGATGAGGATGAGGGGGAAGGACCAGATTTGAAGAGACCCCTACCTAGACGAAGAGTGTACGGGTCCGAAGTGCAGTTTCATTCAAGGGAGATTCCTTACATTGATAAGTTGCCAAGCGTGCGGGATGTGGAAGCTCT